>JADBJO010000057.1:1185000-1190000 GCA_016801955.1 Conus betulinus | reverse complement strand
TGTGTGTGTGTGTGATTGATCGCGCGCGCGCGTGCGTGAGCGTGTGTGTTCGTATGTTAAGTAGCGCTACTGATGGAAGCTTCCTCTTGCTTACTGAATGTCTAGACAGATGTCATGTGACGCATTCTAATCGTGACGCCTTTCTGTGGCCCAACAAGGCACACGCCCACCTGTGACTTGGGGTGGGGGACAGTGCACCCACCTGTGACTTGGGGTGGGGGACAGTACACCCACCTGTGACTTGGGGTGTAGGGGACGGTGCACTCACCTGTGACTTGGGGTGTATGGGACGGTGCACCCACCTGTGACTTGGGATGGGGGGGGACAGTACACACCCACCTGTTACTTGGGGTGTATGGGACGTGCACCCACCTGTGACTTGGGGTGGGGGACAGTACACCCACCTGTGACTTGGGGTGTATGGGACGGTGCACCCACCTAAGACTTGGGGTAGGGGACAGTACACCCACCTGTTACTTGGGGTGGGGGGACAGTGCACCTGTGACTTGGGGTGGAGGACAGTACACCATCTGTGACTTGGGGTGGAGGACAGTACACCCACCTGTGTCTTGGGATGGAGGGGGCAGTACACCCACCTGTGACTTGGGGTGGGGGACAGTACACCCACCTGTGACTTGGGATGGAAGGGGCAGTACACCCACCTGTGACTTGGGGTGTTGAACAGTACACCTGTGACTAGGGGTGGAGGACAGTACACCTGGGACTTGGGTGTGTAGGGGACAGTATACCCACCTGTGACTTGGGATGGAGGACAATACACCCACCTGTGACTTGGGGTGGGGGATAGTACATCCACCTGTGACTTGGGATGGAGGACAATACACCCACCTGTGACTTGGAGTGGAGGACAGTACACCTGTGACTTGTGGTGGAAGACAGTACACCTGTGACTTGGCGTGGAGGACAGTACACCCACCTGTGACTTCGGGTGAAGGACAGTACACCCACCTGAGACTGCGGCGGTGGACAGTACACTTGTACTTTGGGTGGAGGGGATAGTACACCTGTGACTTGGGGTGGAAGGGACAGTACATGTGTGACTTGGGGTGGAGGGGACAGTACATGTGTGACTTGGGGTGGAGGACAGTTCACCCACCGGTGACTTGGGGTGGTGGACAGTACACATGTGACTTGGGGTGGGGGGGCAGTACACCCACCTGAGACTTGGGGTGGAGGACACTAGACCTGTGACTTGGGGTGGGGAACAGTACATCCACATGTGACTTGTGGTGGGGGACAGCACACCCATCTGAGACTTGGGGTGGAGGACAGTAGACCTGTGACTTGGGGGAGGACAGTACATCCACCGGTGACTTCGGATGGAGGATAGTATACATGTGACTTGGGGTGGGGGACAGCACACCCACCTGAGACTTGGGGGAGGACACACTAAACCTGTGACTTGGGGTGGGGAACAGTACATCCATATGTGACTTGCAGTGGGGGACAGCACACCCACCTGAGACTTGGGTGGAGGACAGTACACCCACCTGTGACTTCGGGTGGAGGACAGTACACCTGTGACTTGGGGTGGAGGACAGTACACCCACCTGTGACTTGGTGTGGAGGACAGTACACCCACCTGTGACTTGGGGTGGGGGACAGTACACCCACCTGTGACTTGGTGTGGAGGACAGTACACCCACCTGTGACTTGGGGTGGAGGGGACGGTGCACCCACCTGTGACTTGGGGTGGAGGGGACGGTGGACCTACCTGTGACTTGGGGTGGAGGGGACGGTGGACACCTACCTGTGACTTGGGGTGGAGGGGACGGTGGACCCACCTGTGACTTGGGGTGGAGGGGACGGTGGACCCACCTGTGACTTGGGGTGGAGGGGACGGTACACCCACCTGTGACTTGGGGTGGAGGGACGGTGGACCTACCTGTGACTTGGGGTGGAGGGGACAGTGGACCTACCTGTGACTTGGGGTGGAGGGGACGGTGGACCCACCTGTGACTGGGGTGGAGGGGACGGTGGACCCACCTGTGACTTGGGGTGGAGGAGGGACGGTGGACCCACCTGTGACTTGGGGGGTGGAGGGGACGGTGGACCTACCTGTGACTTGGGGTGGAGGGGACGGTGGACCCTGTGACTTGGGGTGGAGGGGACGGTGGACCCACCTGTGACTTGGGGTGGAGGGGACGGTGGACCCACCTGTGACTTGGGGTGGAAGGGACGGTGGACCCACCTGTGACTTGGGGTGGAAGGGACGGTGGACCCACCTGTGACTTGGGGTGGAGGGGACGGTGGACCCACCTGTGACTTGGGGTGGAAGGGGACGGTGGACCCACCTGTGACTTGGGGTGGAAGGAAGGGACGGTGGACCCACCTGTGACTTGGGGTGGAAGGGACGGTGGACCCACCTGTGACTTGGGGTGGAAGGGACGGTGGACCCACCTGTGACTTGGGGTGGAAGGGACGGTGGACCCACCTGACTTGGGGTGGAAGGACGGTGGACCCACCTGTGACTTGGGGTCGTGGGCAGGGCCTCAGCTTGCACACCTTCCTGACGGTGGGTCTGGGGTGTGATCTGCAGGCGGTCCATGCAGGCAGCTTGGTTTTCCTCCACGAGCACGTCAACATCCTCATCTTCACACCCTGCACGCCGCACACTCGGCCGGCACTGAGAGAGAGAGAGAGAGAGAGAGAGAGAGAGAGAGAGAGAGAGAGAGAGAGAGAGAGAGAGAGAGAGAGAGATGAATTCAGACACAAGGATGATGGGGAAGAGCTAGTGCTGTAATGAAGTTCATGTTTCAAAATACCTAAATGTTGTTGTCAACAGTTACACTGATCTGTATTATACTGCATTGTGTTATTCATTGTACTACATCCTTTATGCCGTTTAATTTCCTAATGTTATACAGCACAGATCTCGTTCGTCAGGTCCTGGCAATGGGAGAGCGCGTATACTGTACACGTGATCCCCGTTTTATTGTTTCATGTGAAAAAGACAATGACCCAGGACACCATTGACGGTCCAGTGGAAGCAGTTGAAGGGTTTAATGAAGGGTTTGGGATGCACAGTAGACCTTCCAGAATGGGAAAACGGCGATCATCAGGAAGAGTGGTATGAGACTGGATATCGTTTTCCACTCAGGTTCATCAACACAAATTATTTCTGATCGAACTTCCTTTACCATCCGAAAGCAGAATGGAGCCAGCGCATCTCTACAAGACTGAGAAGTATGCCAGTCTAGCGAGCAGCTTAAGGGAATCCGGCTTCCCGGCCAGCTGGATCTGATCGAGGAAGAACAAAAGTGAATTTCATGAGGCTTAAATTTCCCAACTTAAAACAGGTGTCCTGTTAGCAGTGGGGTAACACATCCGTCTGAAAAAGGCATGCTTGAGACGCCCACCCATCCAAAAGTTGTGGGTTCGAATCCTGGTAGCGCGCCAAAAAAAAAAAAAAAAAAAAAAAAAAAAAAAAGTTTGGCAGGAGAAGAGCATCTGGGAGACATGACCTGGATGCGCCCCCCCCCCCCCCCCCCCCCCCCCCCCAGAGTGTAAGGAGTTCGGGGCCGAAACACTTGTCTGAGGGGGGGGGGGGGGGGGGGGGGGTTTCTTCTCTTCTGAAGACCTGCTGTCAAGCTCTCCCCACAGTTTCTTCCCACTGGAGGGTCTAAGAGGGATGTGTGTAACGTCTTGCCTCTTAGCTAGATGCGTTATTTAGGCCGATCGTATACGTTGATAATCACATTACTACGACAGAAAACTATCCGCTGACTATTCTAGCCCACCGACAGTTATTTGTTGCATATCATGATATGTCGCGTGAAACTGCCTTTCGGATAGATCCTTACATGGCAAGTCTCGTGAGAGTTATCTTCTCCTGGCAATGAAGTTGCTCCCAGTTTTGCGGACAACAAGATAGGTTGGTTCACTGACTCGCCGCGCATGATCACGGCATCAGCTTTTGTCATCGCAGTTTGCATGGAAAACCGACAACGGAAAATTCATCCTCGCTGGCAAGATATAGGTTTATAGTGAACCCTCTGCTTTTCAGTTACGCCGGCAAGATACAGATTTATAGTGAACCCTCTGCTTTTTAGTCAGGTGCAAGACTAACCATCAAATAGATGCTGAGCCCTCAGTGAAGAGAAACAGAAAAAGAGAGAAAATTATTATTTTGGATGAAGAAAACTGCAGTCGGTCACTTTCCGTTGACCACTGATCAGTTGTTGTGCCAACTTACGTGACAAAGGCATCCACCGACTGGCTGTTACACTGGCTAGGATAGACAAAAAGGAACGAGTTCTATTCAGAGAATATGCAGGCTAGAAAGTATCCGATTCGCACCAAGGCCAGTTTTCAAAAACTGTTGTGTGTGCTGGGATAAGTGTGGATAGGAAAAGTTAGTCGCTTTTTGTGCATCGTGTACGGATGGCCTTTATCAGGCTAGTCCTAATAACTTATAGTCATAATCAAACTCTAACGGTCTTACATATCGTACTTGAAAGCTTTAATCCCTTTTCAATATTCTGAAAATTATGCCCCATCCCCTCGTCCACAAAACCTCATTCCCTTTCCACCTCCACGCACACACAGCCAGTCCCAAACTCCTGTCACACTTGGTTCTCGAACTGACGGCATTATCAACTTGGATGAAAACTAACAGACACATCACTGTGTGAGTGGACCAGGCTGTACCACATCCTGACTATGACAAATTCGGCATAATGTTCACCGGTGAAGCGTATGCAGTGAGGAAGTTAATATCGGTCATGACACCAGCCGCCGTGGACAAGTGATTAGCGACGCCGACTCCCGGCTTGAAGTCGTGGACTTGATTCCCATCATTGCCATTTATCTGTGGGATTTTTCTGCCCCAACCGGATCCTAACCAGAGTTGAGATAGCTACGGGCTCAACAGGGAAGACTGTATCTCTCGGGCTGACTGACGCCAGGATATGTTAAGAAAGTTTGCGTAGAGCACTGGCCTGTCATGTAGTCTCTGACCAGAATAGAAATCCGTAGCA
>JADBJO010000057.1:1170000-1177500 GCA_016801955.1 Conus betulinus | reverse complement strand
AGACACAGACAGAGTGAGAGAAAGAGAGACAAAAAGAGACAGAGACAGAGACAGAGAGCCAGGCCTTTTCTGCCGTCAGATTGACACTAGCCACAGAGAGCGACACACACAGGGACTGACAGGGAGGAATCGGTGCGGATGTAGCGCCTGATGTTCCTGATCTTTTGCAGCGCCTCTCTGCGCGACAGGAAGTCGATGTGCACGTCGGCACTCTCCGGCCCCGCCATGCACGTGTAGGTGCCCGTGTCCAATGCTGGGCTGCCTCTGCGGATCTGGAGGATTGACAGACAGTGCACATGATGATGATGGCCATCCTGATGATGACACTGATGGCAACGATCAACGTGACGATGATGATGATGATGATGATGATGATGATGATGATGATGACGATGATAATGACGATAGTGATGATGATGATGATGGTCATGATGATCATGATGATGGTGATAACGGTGATGGTGCTGCTGCTGCTGCTGCTGCTGCTGCTGCTGCTGCTGCTGCTGCTGCTGCTGCTGCTGATGGTGGTGATGACGATGATGATGATGATGATGATGATGATGATGGTGATGCTGATAATGAAGACTATGACGATAATGATGATAACTATGGTGATGATGATGAAGATAATGATGGCGATGATGATGATAGTAGCATTTGATAGTCCAAATGACGATGGCTATCCTTATACTAATGATAACGATCAACGTAATGATGATGATGATAATGATGATGATGACTATGAAGATGTTGATGATGATGACGATGAAGATGAAGATGAAGATGATGATGATGATGATGATGATGGTGGTGGTAGTGCTGCTGCTGATGTCGTGCTGCTGCTGCTGCTGCTGCTGCTGCTGCTGCTGCTGCTGCTGCTGCTGCTGCTGCTGCTGCTGATGATAATGATAGCATTTGACACAGATGATGTTGTTGTTGTTGATGATGATGATGATGATGATGATGATGATGATGATGATGATGATGATGGCGACGACAACGATGATGCTAATAATAATGATGCTGTTAATGACGATGATGGTGATGATGATGATGATGATGATGGTGGTGGTGTGGTGGTGATGGTGGTCGTGGTGATGGTGGTGGTGGTAATGATGATGATGATAATGATGATGATGATGATGATGATAATGATGATGATGATAGCATTTGACACACAGTTTAGATGATGATCGCGATCTCATGATGATGATACTGACGATGACGATAAACGTGATGATGATGACGATAATGAATGACGACAACGACGACAACGATGATGTTGATGATGATAATGGCACACTAGTACTCTCAGGCGTCAACTTCTGCGTACGTGACTGTGTTTTTGTCATTGCGCATTAGCATAGTTTGGGCAGCTCAGTAATGATAACGTCCATGATGATGATGCTGATGATAATGAATATATGATAATAACAACAGCAACAATAATGACATTCAGAATGGCAGATCAAACACCCGCGGCTACCCGGTCCCTCCCTTCCACCCCTCCCTCAACCAGCCGTTCAAAGCATTCTGGACCATTCTCATAATTACCATTCTTTAAAGCAAGGCAGTTACCCGAATTATTTTGTTAAAACTGCTGTAAAAGAAATGGCTCGGAATTACTTTCCTCTCTTCCTGAAAGTGGAAGTCCCACGGTTCACCTTCAAATGCTTGATCCAATTTTACGAGTCCTTTCTTTTTTCTTTCGGATACACGACCTAATATCACGAACCCTATCCTTTGTCTTTCAAATGCTTGGCCTGATTTCACGATTCCTTCCCTTTTTTCCCTTCATATGTTTCGCCTATTTCACGATTCCTTTCGTTTTTCTTTCAAATAGTTGGCCTAATTTCACGATTCCTTCCCTTTTTCCTTCAAATGATTTCCCAAATTTCACAATTCCTTCCCTTTTCCTTCAAATGATTCACGTGACTTCATGATTCCATTCCTTTTTTTCAAATGCTTGGCTTTCCTTTTTCCTTGAAATGCTTAATCTAATTTCATGATTCTTTCCTTTACCTGTCAAATGCTAGGCATGATTTCACTTCACGATTCCTTCCTTTTTTTGCCTTCAAATTATTCGCCTAATTTTACGATCCCTTTCCCTTAAAATGCTTGGCCTGATTTCTTTTCCTTTTTCTTTTAAATGTTTAGCCTAGTTTCATGATTCCTTTCCTTAAATGCTTGGCCCAATTTCAAGATTCCTGCCCCTTTTATCTTTAAATGTTTCGCCCAATTTACGATTCCTTCCCTTTTTCCCTTCAAACGCTTCGCCTCATTTCACGATTCTTTCCCTATTTCAATGGCTGATCTCATTACTTCTGCCTTTTTCTGATGGACCAAACCTCCCCGGGTTGATCCCAATATTTGCCTTTTTTTCTGATGGACCAAACCTCCCCGGGGTTTACCTTCAAGTTTCCGCCGAAGGTGACGCGGACGCGGCCCCTCATGGGGATGAGCTTGAAGCGTCTGCTCCAGAAGATGAGGGGCCGGTGGAAGTTCTTCACTGGGCAGCGGACCGTGACGGTCTGTCCAGGCAGCAGCACCACCCGGCCCCCTACCCTCAGCCTCACCCGCCGGGACCGCCTCAGCTGGATGAACGTGTAGTTTTCTGCCTGTCAGGGGACAGTCACACTCCGTTCAGTTCATGTTATTGATTATCCACCCAACCTGGAAGGGCTATATTACACCTAATCGATTCCTTAATATCGTGATTTGATTCTTTTTTTAAAAAAGAAGTCTGTATTAATAAACTAGTTTATTTCAATTTTTGAAAATAAAATTACAGTTAATTTGCTGTAAAACAGAGACAAACAAATCACGAGACAAAACACAATGCGTTTCGACCTCTGAGGTCTTCTTCAGGCAACATGAACAACATTCAGGACGACGAAAACGAAGAACGATTTCTCGAATTCGGAGCAAGATGGGTGTTGACAACAATACTTCATTCAGCTCTTTTTGTTAATTTCCAGCCGGCATCAAGAGCCTTGTTGGGGCTATCTTGCGCTCGTTCTTCGTTTTCACTGTCCTGAATGTTATCATGCCTGAAGAAGACCTAAGAGGTCCAAACATGTCGTGCTTTGTCTTGTAATTTGTTTGTCCGTTATCTGGAGAATTAAGTATATTTTTTTTTGTCTAAAGTTTTGTTTCAATTTCCGCCTGCAGTCATCTCACTTTGAAACTGGTTTGATTTCCAACTTACTCAAAAACAGCTCAGACCTGGATCTATTTTTCTTCAAAATTTTAAAGCAAATGTTTCTCTTTCAGAAACCAAAACAATCACGCATTAAGAGAGTCTCCATGGAGACTGAGCACTGTAAAATGTTTATGGGGAAGGCACGTAAATCCCAGCATTCTCGGAGCACAGGTTTCACAGGCAGTGTCTTGTCACTAGGTATGAGCGACTGAGCTGGCTGAACTTTTCAAACACGTCTATGACTGTGTGAAAAGAAGAAGAAGAAGAAAAAAAACACTACAAATAAAAAAAAATAAGACAACAAGAAGAAAAAACAAGCCTGTATGCTTCTTGGTACAGATTTGTCTCTTCTTTACAGTTTATAATAATGAAAATAGTACCTAGTAATAATGATCATAACATTAGTAATGGAAAAAAAAGACGGTTAAAAATATAACAGGAATAGCGATACTAACATCTAAATCACAAGTATATCAGTTTTTTTTTTTTTCCTATCATAAACAAACAACTTCATTACCCCTAACGGCATACTGGAGCAAGGCAATAACAATGGAGTACGAAGGGGGAAGGGGAGGGGGTGGGGTAGAAAAAAGGGAAATATGGTATATGATGAGTGTAAACCAAACTGTCTGCCGACTCCCCCGTGAAAAACCACCCCTTCTGTCGTCTGTGCCTCTCTCTCTCTCTCTCTCTCTCTCTCTCTCTCTCTCTCTCTCTCTCTCTCTGTCTGTCTCTCTGTCTGTCTGTCTCCCTTCCTCCTCTCTCTCTCTCTCCCCTCTCCCTTCTCTGTCCAGCACAATACCTTGATGACCGGGGGAGCGGTCAGATCCTCCGGACAGTCGCGGATGGAGCAGGACCTGGAGCTGTGTGGTCGTGGTCCCACACACTGACTGTCAGACACCGTCACCAGCTGCCCACCCACCGGCTGTGTCACGCAGGACACGCCACGGGTCTGGGTTCCAACCCCACACGTCTGGGAGCATGCGCATGCGTGGATAAAACCATTCACAATGGAATGATTGAGTATAAATCAGTACAACGCAATTCACAATGGGATAACTGAGAATATAAATCAATTTATAATGGAACAATTGAGAATATAAATCAACAAAATGTTATTTACAGTGGAATAACTGAGAATATAAATCAGTAACATGCAATTCATAGTGGAATAAGGGAGAATAGAAATAACATACAAATAAAAAAATGTAACGACTGAGAATATAAATCAATAAAACGCAAATCACAGTGGAATACCTGAGGATATAATCAATAACACAATTCACAATGGAATAACTGAGGATATAAATCAATAAAATGCGATTCACAATAAAATAAGAGAATACACATCAATAAAATGCGATTCACAATAGAATAAGAGAATACAAATCAATAAAGTGCAATTCACAGAGGAATAAATGAGAACATACATCAATAAAATGCAATTCACAGTAGAATAACTGAGAATATGAATAAATAAAATGCAATTCACAATGGAATAAATGAGAATATAAATCAATGAAATGCAATTCACAATGGAAAAATGAGAATATGAATAGATAAAATGCAATTCACAGTAGAATAACTGAGAATATAGATCAATAGAAAAGCAATTCACAATGGAGAAACTGAGAATATATATCTATAAAATACAATTCATAATAGTATATCTGAGAATATAAATAAGTACAATGCCACTCACAATGGAATAATAAAGAACATCAATCAATAAAACGCAATTCAGAATGGAATACCTGAGAACATAAATCAACAAAATGCAATTCAGTACAGAATAACTGAGAACATAAATTAACAAAATGCATTCGCAGTGGAACAACTGGATATAAATCAATAAATGCTATCTGCCTCATACATACGTCTTGAAATGGAAGTAATCTCGTGAATTTACTTTACGGAATTTTACGACTTACCCCCCCCCCCCCCCCCCCCAAAAAAAAAAAAAAATGCCATTTTTAAGAGGGTAACTTAATTCAATTTAATTCAGAGTGTATTTTCGTCGACAAACTGACAATATCAGGAACGTAACTTTTACTTTAGGAGCATTCAACACTGTTACCATTATGCCTCTCCCTAGGAATTACCCCCAAAAGTTGCTGTTTGAATAAATTCAGCGTTATTTCATTGAGAAAGTAGGCCCACGTCAAATTGACTGTGCCTGGAAAATGACCTACCGTGGGCGCATTTTACATCCTACCTCTTCCCATGGACCAGACGTCCACTCAGCTGGGCAGTAGTCCGTGTTGCAGGCCGTCTCGGACACAGGCACGGGGTCTGGACATCGGTAATCCTCCACGGGTGTTGCCGAGCCGTCTGCTTCCAGTTGCACACAGCGCACTCTTCGGCGCATCACACCACCCCCCGCACCGTTTGCTGCACGCGCCGTAGTCCCCGATAGCCCACCTGGTTTCCGTACAAGCCAGTTACACAGGCACAGACGAATGCAGTATGTAAAGCGACGGTCATTAAACACACACAGTACAAACAGACATACTAATTGTTTGAGAAAGATGTTTCTTCAGAAGTTGAAAAAAAAAAGGCAAAGCAAAAGACCCTACTCCCTACAACATCAACAACAACTACAACGACAAGTAAGAAAGCAGCAGAGAAATGAGACACACACACACACACACACCCTCCCCCCCGCATCCCCATCCCAAAAAAAAAAAACAAAACAGAAAAAAGCAATTGCAATAGACTTGCCTAATAGAAAAAAGTTATGAAAAACAGAATCAAATGCAGATGTGAACAAAACTGAGCCATTGCCTCTCCCTCCCCCCCCCCCCCCCACACACACACACACACACACACACACACACACACACACACACACACACACACACACACACACACACACACACATCTTTAGTTGCACAAGCTTTTATGATAGCATGAATGTTTCCATGCGGTAACTGGGAAAATTATGTTCGTACAGACAGAACTAAGACACTTCATTGGTACCAAAACATATTAGTCTCTAATCAATGAAGTGTTTGTGATATTTCAGGGTCTTCTTGGTTATTAGTGCTACAATTTTGTTTTGTTTGTGATTTGTTGAAAACGAAAACAAAAACAAAAAAAAAGAACAAACAAACAAAAAAAAGTGAAAATTTGACACCATAAAATGGCCTTACCGGGGCGGACAAGGTATAGCGTTGCACGAGCGGACCATCACAGGAGGCTTCCTCATCCCCGCACAAAACGTTGGGGGTACCTCTTCCCCCTCCTTCCCCTCCTCCACACACTTCAACTGGCTCTCCTGTGTACCTAAAAAAAAGGTGTGCAATTGACACAGGTGTCAGACTGGTGTGCAAATGACACAGTGTGACAGACAGGTGTGCAAATGACACAGGTGACAAACAGGTGTGCAAATGACACAGGTGACAGACAGGTGTGCAAATGACACAGGTGACAAACAGGTGTGCAATTAACACAGGTGACAAACAGGTGTGCAATTGGCACAAGTGATAGACAGGTGTGCAATTGACACAGGTGACAGACAGGTGTGCAATTGACACAGATGTGTGGGTCCAGGTGTGGAGTTAACAATCAATCTGTCGCCCCTGCCCAATTTCTCGCCCGGCGACAGATTGGGCCTCAACACCAGGACCAATCTGTCGCCCATTCTAAGTTTTTGAGGGCGACAGATTGGGTCGCACTTCACTGTCCAATCTGTCGCCCCTTGGCCAATTTGTCACCAACTTGTCTTGCTCTAAATAAGTTGACATTGGTCCACAGTTTCTCTCATTCTCACACTTTCTCTCACTTTATGAGAAAGTGTGGGGGCTCACTTTTTCTTTCACTTAAGAAGAAGGTGCGTGATTGGGAGAAAGTGTGGCCCTTCCCCTTTCACACTTTCTCCCATGTGAAAGAAAGTATGAGGGTGCCCCCACACTTTCTCAGATTGTGAGAGAAAGTGTTGGAAGTGCCCCATATTTTTTATTCATTTATTTATTTTCAATTTTGTTATTAGTTTCTTGTCTTTATCGTTCATGGAGATATGCTCTTCACAAACCCACACAAACATACCTACACAACCAGCCACTTACACAACAAAAACACTATCACTCCACTCCGTAAACTCTGTGGGTGATAACTACATAAGGCGACGTGCCGGGGGGAATGGGATTATATGTTGACTTGTGCGTTGACTTATCCATCGGTCGGAAAACTCGACTTTTCAGCAAAGAATGTCAACTTATCCATTATTCTGATATCTCGACTGTTCAGGAAAAAAAAAATATCGATTTGTCAGTCAGATGACTTTATATAGTCGACTC
>JADBJO010000057.1:1147500-1157500 GCA_016801955.1 Conus betulinus | reverse complement strand
TTGAAGCGTCCGAAAAAAGAGTCCTGTTGTGTTACTTTTGTATCCGTACAAAAATTCTTGAGAGGAACCAATCCCAACACAGTCTAGCATTTGCTGATGAGTCATTTTTCTTTCTTTATTTTTTTTCTTTTTTCTTTCTTTTTCTTTTTTCTCTTTTTCACTTGCTTTGGTTAACATGACCTGACTGGTTCTGGAAATCCTGATCGTCAGGGTTGTTACCTCAAATGGATCTTCTGACCATATATGGCTAGGTGTCAGTGTGTGACGTACGCACTGCAACCATTGAAAATTGCTGCTGTCGTGACGTAATATAGCCTAACAGAAAAATTCTATCCATGCAATCATGAACAGATCATTTCAAACCTAAGCATGCAGTTTGTTTCGGCGGCTTGTATGTCGATATTTTTTCCTCGATTCCTTTGTGTGTCACGTGACGATGTCACCATGTAAAAGCAAAATCTCCGGCGCACTTTGTGTTCTGTTCTACCGTCCTTACAGCCAGTTTATTGCTTGCTTTTCCATGTTGACTGCTCATAACTGAGCGACCAGCTAGAGCAACTCACTGGAAAACTATCGCACTGTGTTTTGAGAGGAATCTTTATTGTTGTGTTTGTTTCCCACTGTAGATCTTACTGACGTTTGATGATAGATATCATTGGGTATTTTTCTGTAGTCTCTATTTCCTTTGATGCGACAGGTGCGTGTTGTGTATATGGCGTTGCCTGTTCTGTGTTTTAAGTTTTGTTTGTTCGCTTTTTTGAGAATTCGCTTAATATGAAACTAGCTGAACAAATTTGCATGACAAAGGTTACATCGACTGAAAAGCCATTCTTTAAGGACCAATGGTCTGCTGCGTCTCAAAACCAGTATTACAGGCGATCACCTTGGGTGTGTGTAGCATATAAAGAGCGAGACATCTGACACGGTGAAACAAGAACCTGTGGTATATTTTGATTTTTTCCATCTGAATTTATGGGACAAATGTGTTATAAGGGGAAAAAATAACAACCCTGGTGCCCATGCATTTTGACTCCGTTTCCTCTGCCAAGGAGAATGTATTTAACCACTGTGTTGGTGGGTCAGGTTTTCCGTCTGTGAATTGTATTATATAAGTACTTCACGTACGGCCAACAGCATGCGACAAGACAATTTAACTGGACAACAGGATCACAACGCATGTGTGGGGGAAAGACTTGTGGCTACTTGTTTGGCCGCAGGACATGAAGAAAAGTTTGAAACTGCGTTTTGTGATTCCACCAGCACCGAAAACCGTTTATCAAACTCAGCGCCATTCAGCCCTGAGACAACACCAAAGGGACCCGCGCAACTTGACGCAGAAATAATTACCCATGGCACCGAATCAAAAGGTGACCTACCGAAACACGATCAGTGTCAAACAGAGTCCGGGGGATCTGCCAGAGAAGAGGAGCGTTCAAATGGACCACCGGACGACAAGCAAGACGCCACTATTGAGCTGAAGAAAAACACCGGCCAGAAGTACCTCTGCTCATCAGCACTTGCGACGAAGTAGATCCCGCACCACTGTGATGATGGCTGTGCTGACCTTGTTGGTTCTCATCGATTGGCTTCCACACTTTTCATGAGGTACGTCATGGGCGGTACATGCACGGAGTCCAAACCTATCTTGGCGGGGGAGAAAAAAGGGGGGGAAAAGGTAGGAGATGAAAAGAAGAAAGGGGGGGAACTCAAGAAAATGGGCCACAGTTTTATGGACAATAGGTAAAGAAAAGGTAACTGCTGGTCCCTGCAGTACTAACAGCCAGAAAACCGGTTTGAAAATGCAAATACCTTTGGAGAAGGAGTCGTAATAAACTTTCTTTAAAGTGACTAGAATTGAAAGAGACCAAACAGTTTTGATGGCAGAAGGATTTGATGGTCACAGCTTAATTCGCCGATATCTAGGAGAGGAGAAATGAAACAGAGGGGTGCGGGAGGGGATGGTGTGGGTGGGGAAAATGTTGTGGTGTCTGGGATGGTTGAAAGAGAAATGGATGGGAAACATTGAAGGGGAAGAGACTGCGGGAGGAGGGTAAACAGTAGAAAAGTGAGAGGTGCAAGGAAGGGGTGGGGAAAGCAGTTGGCTGGGAGTAAAGTGACACTCCCTGTTGTCAAAGTTCCATGGCTGCAAGATACCTAGACTGGCACTTACTTGACTTTATATCAATCTTCGGTAATATTTACATTATGAATAAGTGCAATAATTTTAAACACTATATTATTATTATCATTATTATTATCATAATGAATAGTTGTATAGCTTCTATCCTCGGCTACAGGCCAGGCTCTAAGCGCTTCACAATCCACACTGGTTTACACAACGGGCTGCCTACCTGGATAGTGCCAACTGAAGGGCTGCCAGCTGGCGCTTCATTCAGTCGTTTCCCGTGTCATCCAGTCAGTATCTTTCAATATAATTCACTCAATTTCTTTACTTCTTTCATTCTTTCCATTTCTTACGCAGGGTGCGTGCTATGTGTAACGTGTCATCCATACCAACGGCCAAACTGGCCTTTTCTTCCCAAAGTTGGTAATGGGGTTTTACGTGTGTGCAAAATATTGTGCGTGCGTTTCAAACACGGAACCCTCGGTTTATAGTCGCATTCGAAGGGCTGTATTGAAAATGGAGTCTAACCAATGTTAACTCGGAGGGAAAAGATCCCCCTGTACCGAAACGGCCAAGCGGAGATTCGAACCTGCAACCCCAGGATCACCAAGTTGACGAGTCCGGCGCTCTACCACTGAGCTATTCCAGTCCCAACCATCTAAACAGGCTGGAAAGGTAAAGCAAATAGCTCCTAAATTCTCCAGTAAATGACTGACTTATGGCTTTGCTTCACATGGCAAGCTATGATAAATTGGAAGGAGTACACCATATGTTTTGTTGCTCCCGTTTTGTGCCTTGGTCTACATCTCACGTCTTTCGCCAGTGCCCTTCTCATTCCTGTCCTCAAAGAAAAAAAACCCTGCATATCTCCATTTTTCTTCGCTTTCCCTTTGTTGACCTTCTGTCTTTCCTGTGCTGTTTTCTGTTTCTTGTTTGTTTGCTTGCAGCTTACTTATAGAAGCGAGGCAGCCGTGCCAGGCTGATCTTTTCTGTGTAGACAAATACGTCCATGCCCATGGGTTCTTTTCTTCTTTGTTTTTTGCCTTCTTTAGTGTTAAAGGCCTTACAGGTTGGAAGCGCATACAATTGCTGCTGGAGTCATTTTAATGTTTCTTTCACACACACACACACACACACACACACACACACACACACACACACACACACACACACACACACGCGCGCGCGCGCGCGCGCGCGCGCGCGCACACACACACACACACATACATATACATACAGAGACACACACATACACATACACTTGCACACACACACACACACGCACACACACACACACACACACACACACACACACACACACACACACAAGCCCTGAGGCAGCTCTGGTTCTTCCTGTCTGTTGGTGAGTGTAGCCTTTCAGAAACAGCTGCAATTCCACACACTCTATGTGCAGAGCTCTTCAGAAAGGCCCAGTCAACTTGTGCGACAACTTCACTGACTGTGGCTGCAACATCTACGCCATCCTCCAACTTTCCTTCTACCTCAACCGTGCCATTAATGCCTTCGTCTACCCCTGCAACGAACGATTTCGACACGAATATCGACTGGTCTTTCATGGCGTGCTTAGAAAGCTGTCCTGAAGAACGCAGACGATAGCTATTCCGAGCGAGTGAAACAGAATAGTCGAAGACTGTATGCCAGAGAAAGACACTTGAGACGGAGTGGTAAATTTGACTTCCCGATCCGGCGAGCGTCTAGGAACCACACTGGCATAATAAATGATGCAAGCCGATGAATGTGCATATCAATGTGTGTGTGTGTGTGTGTGTGTGTGTGTGTGTGTGTGTGTGTGTGTGTGTCAAAGTCAAAGTCTTTTTTTTTTTTTTTTTTGTTGTTGTCCCAACCTCTGCGCTACCTCAAAGGCAGTGCACCCACGCCGCTCATTCCGACACCCCGTCCACAGCCCCGGCACCGGCAATCCACAGCAAGCAGTCAATGTCAAGTCGTCAAGAGGCAACTGCACTGCTGCCGAGTCACTTCGGTGGTGTTCAGTGGTGCCTGTTCTGATCTAACATATGCAGGACACTACCTACTATGCCCCTACTGACAACAATAATTGCTTAGTCGCAGAGCCGGCGTGAGTAAGCTCTCCCTCCGGAGGGCGCCACCACGTCCGTCCAACAACAGCCCCCATGGATTCGCCGATACCGGTGACCCCGACGGAATCAAACCAAGGCCACAGACGTGGAGAGGACATCGAAATTGAGGTCACCATGAGAGCAGGGCATGAAGGCCACAGAATTTAAGACATTTTTTTATGCTGATCAATGAGAATGAGGATGTTTAAGATGATGCTACGGATTTCCATTTCGGTCTGAGACTACATGACGGGGCTGTACTCTACGCTTCCTTTCATAATATATCCTGGCGTCAACCAGGCCCGAGAGATACAGGCACCTGCAGTGTTGGTCGGGAAATTTGAGCAACACTCTCAGAAACGCATCCTTTAAGTGGACGAAACTCGACTGTGTGGTCCCAGTCTTCCCAACTGAGTCCGCAGCAAACTCAGCTCTGGGTAGGAGCCGGTCGGGCATAAAACCCACATGACTCTGATGGGAATTCGAACCCACGACCTCCCAGCCGGGAGTCCGCGACGCTAACCACTTCGCCATTTTCAGATAGAACATTGAGCAATATATCTGCCTTTTGTTTGCACGCTCTCTCTCTCTCTCTCTCTCTCTCTCTCTCTCTCTCTCTCTCTCTCTCTCTCTCTCTCTCTCTCTCTCTCTCTCTCTCTCTCTCTCTCTCTCTCTGGGAGACGGGATGGGAAGAGAAGGTGGAGGGAATGACCAAAGGAGAAATGGTTGTTGCGTTCAAAACCAATTCAAATACGTTTACAGTTCATTATTTGAGAAATCCAACAAATACAGGTTCATTTTTCAGTAAATGATAATACGTACAGTTTAGTCGACATTTGAGTTAACAAACGACTCAAAACTATGTCATACGTGTTTCGTTCCGGTTTATGCGGAATATCTGTTTGGCAACAAACTAAGCGTGTGTGTGTGTGTGTGTGTGTGTGTGTGTGTGTGTGTGTGTGTGTGTGTGTGTGTGTGTGTGTTGTGTGTGTGTGTGTGTGTGTGTGTGTGTGTGTGTGTGTGTGTGTGTGAAATTGCTTTTGATTATGTGTAAGATTTGCATTTCTAATTTTATCTTTGAGCATCTTTATCGTCCGCCTCTTCACAATTCCTTCCCGTCTCATCTCCATCCCTTTTTGTGTTTGTATCATGGCTCATGGATTGTGTACTACAAACCTCCAGACTTAGACACGGGCGTAGTCTGTCTGTATGATATGGGACAACTGACCGACGGAAATTGACTATTTTCACACCGTTAAGTCTAAAAAAAATGTTTGTATTGTGACTATCAGGTACTTTTCATTACAACGTTTATATGTGTATGAAAGCCTATGCCTATGTCATTCAATAATTAGCATCTAAGGCCTAAGTAGGTCATAAAAATGAACGCCTACCATCTGGATGTCCCATGGATTTCACTGCCTAGTTTATCTGATGATGGATGTAAGCTGCAAGTCTTTGGGGACACAGAATTTAGAATATTGGTTTCAACGAACTGACGATGATAATGTCCTAAGTGATTTCTTACGATAACCTGAACTTTTTTTTACCAGATGTATTTTATGTCTTGTGTACCTGAGCTCTGAAATAAAAGTGTGGAAAAGGATAACTGTCTTGAGAATCTTATTTATTTGAATTTTGTCCGTGAAACTGTTTATCAGCCCTACATTTATCTACAAAGTAATTTCCTTCGTCAAAATTGCAGGAAACTTTCCTCTGTGAATGGACATGCTACTACTGGGTATGGGAGAAATATCACCCGCTAAATGGTCAATCAAATAACTCAAAATGCTTGGTTCATTAGATGGTTTAAATCAATATGGGATGCATTTGTTTTGTGAAATGACATGCACGCATACAGTGCGGTGTTTGTGCATGTTACATGAATGATTTTTCATCAATGTATGCACTTAAAATAGAGCCCAAAACAGGAAAATCAGCACCGTGGCACACTTCCGTGTACAGTGCTCAATAGTAGTTTCCCTTGTCAAGGGATAAGCAAGTAACATTTACAACTGCCTGGACTTGGGAAAGAAAGGAGAAAAAAAAAGAAACGAAAAAAAAACAAACAAAAAAGAAAACAGGAAAAAAAAAGAAAAAGAAAACACCATCTCTCCTCTCTACATGAAAACCATCAATCAGTAAGTCCTGTCTCTATCTTCACTTAATTCGATGACTTAACGAAATCAAACGTCAATCGTTCTCAGACTGAAAAAAAAAAACGGAACATATTACTCAATGCAAATTTTACACAAATCTGTATGAATTGGGGAATACGCCCACTGAGTCAGCAATGGATAAACAGAAAGCTGGGGGCGGACAGGAACCATGAACACAATGAACAAACCATACCATAAAGAAAATAATGCAATTTTCTTTGTCCCCACCATCTTTTTCCCCTCTTTGAATCCCACCAACTTTACTCACTCATCAAATCAAAGAATGATGATGGCAGTTTTATTGGCTCTGACTCTCTCTCTCTCTCTCTCTCTCTCTCTCTCTCACTCTCTCTCTCTCTCTCTCTCTGTGTGTGTGTGTGTGTGTGTGTGTGTGTGTGTGTGTGTGTGTGTGTGTGTGTGTGTGTGTGTGTGTGTGTGTTGGACAAAAAGCGGACAAGAGAAGGATACACCCAAAGCACGGGTAGGACCCAGAGGCGTACTGTCCTCAACTGCCGCACAAACCAGCTGGGAGCAATCCTGCACCCTTGGAAGTGTGCGGTGTGCTCCAATAGGGTTCAGGCACGCATGTGGCATTCTATTAAGACGTTAAGGGGTATGACTGCTCCACGTGTACAAATGACTGCTCCACGTGTATAAATGACTGCTCCACGTGTATAAATGAAGGCTCCACATGTATAAAAAAAAAAAAGGAGAAACGTTCAACGCGCATCTGGCGCCGAATTTTTTTTAGATATATGATTGCTCGTTCTTTATTTTCGTTGTCCTGAGTGTTGTTTACCTTGCCTGAAGAAGACCAGAGGTCAAAACCGCGTCGTGGTGTGTCCTGCAATTCGTTTGTCCATGTCGTCTGGCGGAGTTAGTTCAAGTACCTTTTAAAAAGAAAAAAAAGACAAGACCACTATGGGGCATGTGCCTTTACCAAAACCTCACTGCCTCTACGATGCCGTGGGCCAGTTTTTCTCTGAGTCAGCTGCCTATCCCACAGGTAACAAACCAGTCACCCAGTGCCCTCTACTCACTGCTCAGAATGCATGCATGCTGCATGGGTTCCATCATCAGGTGAGCGTAGGCACAAAGACTGTAAAATAATCCCTTTTTCTTTCCGAACACTTGAGCAAGCGATTCATGTTTTCCGTCGACATACTCTCTCTTCACGAACAAACAGATATGAAACCTCCAGGAACTTCGGCACAGTTCCTGACAATCCATCAAACCAACCTTGGTCTGCAGAGCAGTAATAGCATCAATATCCACCGAATTATGTTTGCTCTCACGAGATCCACTGAACCAGCTTTGACTTGAAAATGAAGAGAATCAAAGGCTTGAACATCGCCGTCCTACCTTCAGTCTGTTGAGAATCAATCGCATCAATCAACCGAACCAACATTGATCTGAAAATCTTTTCCCTTTTGTGTATAGTCACTGAACCAAACTTGCTCTTTCGAAGTAGCATCAATATCCACCAAACCACCATATCACATTTGTCCACCAAACCATGACAACACTAATGTCCACCGAACTAATTTTGCTCGGAAGAGCATTGATAGCACCAATATCAATCGAACCAACATTTGGTCTGAACAGCAAATTCATGATCACTATTGGCACGGATATATCCTCCAAATCAACTTCACTCTGAAGCGGAAGTAATTACACCAATGACCAGCAATCCAGTTGTGCTATGAAGGGCATCAATAGCCTCAATATCCACCAGGTTCACTTTGTACTGAAGATCAGGTAGCATTATCATCTACTGCACCCAGGTTGGCACTGAAGAACAGTAGTGGCATTGTTAGCCGACGAACCCACGTTTCTCCTAAGAGCATTCAAAGCATTAATATGAACCGAATCAAATGTGCTCTCAATGTACATCTGAGCAGTCTGTCTGTCTCTCTGTCTGTATGTCTCCCTCCCCCCCCCCCCCCCCCCCCCCTCTCCCCTCCCTCTCTCTCTCTCCCCAGTTCTTCACGCGTTTTTTTAAGGGAAAGATTTGTTTTGGAGGGATAATGGAAGAGGAGATAGGGGTCGGAGAAGCTTGACAAGTTTAGTCTTGTTTATATGTGTCATGGTGTGGAGGGGTAAGGGTGCAGGTGAAGACAGGCAGATGGTGGCAAGTTCAGAAGCCAAGGGACAGCAGCCAGCCAAGAAGACACAAAGGACGAAGTGGAGTTTTCTCCCTTTTATTCTCCTTCCATGCCAGTCGCTCAGGGAACACTGATCACTCTCAAAACAGCGCCTCTAAATATATAGGGTGAACCGGACCGCAAAGCCAGCACCACGGTGCCGAAGGCAAAACGGGTGTTTTGCTTGTGAGGCCGGAACCGACAGAAATTTGTGCTATCTGTCCCAGCTTCCGTGTTGTCTGGCTCGCTGTCCATTGAAACTATTCACACATATTTACTCTCAATGAAAACCTCAGACCCTAAGAATAAAATGCAGTAAGTCACATTTGACAATTTTGTTGCTGTACTAAATCATTGCCGATTAATATCCCACTTTTGACGTGTTTGCGTCATATTTTTCACTATTTCGATAAGAAATACTAAAGAGCGTGAAATAATTTTACAATGAATGAATAGCTGGCATTTTGCTCTTTTCATACATAATATTATAACCTTCATTATTCACGACGGTGTCTAAACGGAGAACTTTGCTTTTGAAAGTTGGTAGAGAACACAGCTTACTTTTGTCTTCGCCGGGCAGTCGCCGGTCGGCGCGTGCTTTCGATACGATTTTCAACGGAAAAATACTTTTGTTGAAATGAACTGTTGGATAATAAGTTCTATACATTTTCTAAACGTTATGCTCTCGTTCATTCTCTACAATTCTGTACATTTTCAGTTGTATTCATAACAGAAATGGAGTCATTAGCAAGATTTTGATCGGGAAGTCTTAATTTCGTAGGATGATAATTTGGATCAAAACTCTGACAAAAAGAAAGAAGGTGACTTGCTCAAGGAAACCGGCGCCGTCAGTCATTTCGTATAATCGCAAGCCTGTACGGAAAAAAAAAAAAATCGTAGGCATGCGATATAGGAAATGAAAGCTTATGGACTTTACTTCTAACGTGCATTTTCTTTTTTTCTCATACTTTTTTGTGGAAACAAGAATTATTCAAGGGTTGTTCGACGGACAATTGAAAATGGCGCCAAAATGAATTGTGCAATATGTCAGTTTAGGGAAAATATGGGCTTCCTGGCCCAGTACGGTTGTAACGAATAAAATACATTAGTTTTGTGACTTTGGTGACATGTATGCAACAATGTAGGTTCTGAGGTATTCGTATTTTAAAGAGTTTACACGCAAAAAAAAAAAAAATCAAGTCATCAATCAAGGGAGGTAAGGTAGTAGATAACTCTCGAACAAAACATTTTTGACCACAAAGAGTAACCAAGAAATATATACACTGTTAGCACCTGGCTACCTGTGCGTTGTTGTTGTAGTTGTTGTTGTTGTTGTTGTTGTTGGGGGTTGTCGTTGCTGTTGTTGGGGTTTGTTGTTGTGTTGGTGAACGCAAGTTCTCGTTTTCGAATTCATTGTGTTATCTTTGATCTGTTGGAGAGAGTAGGATGTGAGAATTTGTTTTTTCCTGGTGC
>JADBJO010000057.1:1137500-1142500 GCA_016801955.1 Conus betulinus | reverse complement strand
ATTCAAGAATGAAATTTTCGAAAACGGCCAAGGTTTCATGGACAATGAATACGATATTTTAGCTGGAAATTCTGGATAGTAATAAGAAAGAACCGCTGATCAAGTAAACGTATTGACGCACAATTTGTATAACGTTGCTTTTGGCATAGGACTTCAGCATATTTAATTGATCTTAATCGATGCTTTTTGTGTAAGAATAACTTCTGATAACATCATTGGTAGTAGGTATGTTACTTGTTACATATATGAACGATCAACATGAAGGGAAGTAAGTGAATGCACCTCAGAAGTGTAGTGTTCAGGTCAGCAGGAAGAGTTCACTGCTCCTGACTTGGTCTGAACATTTCATTTAGCAAGACAAATTTCGCTTTTCAATGCGGTAATTACGTCCAGAGTCTTCTTTCTTTCCTTCCTTCCTGCATTCCTTCCTTTCTTTTCTTTGCTTTTTTCTTTCTCTTTTTCTTTCATCCCTACCACCTCTCAGTGGTCCTGCTTAAGGTTCCCTGTTTGAAATGGTTAAAGCTGAGTATTGTAGACCTCTTTTTGGAACGGTTCTCGATTTGCTATTGTTCCTGATTTTGTAAACTTTGTTTTCCCGCTGATGGTAAATGCTGCTGGTAAAACCGTACAAGTTCCCAGTGCATTTTACAATCATGTTCTGCGACAGTCCCCCCCCCCCCCCCCCCCCCAGCACTACCACCCCCGCCGCCGCCCCCACCCACCCCCCCCCCCCCCCCCCCCCCTCTCTCCCCGTCAAAACGACGAGAAATGCTTCATTTTCTGTGGGGGGTTTTTTTCTCATGTAATCGTGATACTTGAGCTCACAATCTTTTGTTCAAACAGCTAAGAATCAAAGCAAACAGGTCCCAAATTTTTCCAGAACTCGACAGAAATATCCCTCGTTCTTTTGTCAATACATGTCATGACGTACTTGAATGAGCAGGACACATATTTTTTTCGTTCGTAATAAATGCGTTGGTCTAATGTCTCACGCGTCTCATGGCTCTTTTCGGCCTCTCTGTCCCCCAAAATGTAAAGTATATTTTCGGCTCTGTTTTTCTTCTTCGTCTTTTTTTTTTTTTACTTTCTTTCTAGTTGTCCTTTCTTTCTTCTTTTTTTTAATTTCTTTTTCTCCCCTTTTCTGTTACTTGTGCGCGTGTGGTTTATTACGGGACTGATGCCAAAAAGTGTGTTAGGCTGATCCTTTTTTATTCATTTTTTTTCTCTGGAATAATACGTCCGTGTAAGTGGTTTCTTGTCATTGTGGATGATGGTGGCTGTTGTTGTTGTCGTTGTTATTATTGTTTTTGTTGTTGTTGTTGGTAGTGGTGGTAGTGGTGGTGCTGGTGTGTATGCGTGTGTGTGAGCGCGCGCGCGCGTGTGTGTGTGTGTGTGTGTGTGTGTGTGTGTGTGTGTGTGTGTGTGTGTGTGTGTGTCATTCTCAAGTATTTGTGGGCTGTCAGCTGTAAATACCTACCATGTGTTGCTGGAGTCTTTCTCTGCATGTTTCACATGCCTGCGCACGCGCGCGCGCACACACACACACACACACACATACGCGCGCGCGCGCTCATACACACGTGTGCACGCGTGCACCCCCCCCTCCCCCCCCACACACACACACACAGGCATGTACACACATTCACACACACACACGGACGCACGCACACACGCATACACATAATCACAGCTGAAACAACAGTGTCTCTTTGTGTATTAGTGCATGTAGCCTTTCATTAACTCTTGCGATCATCCGCACTCAATGTGCAGAAATGTCCGGAAAGGCCCAACCAACTTGTGCGACAACTTCACCGACTGTGGCTACAACACCTACGCCATCCTCCATCGCACCTATTACCTCAACAGTGCCATTAATGCCTTCGTCTACTCCTTCTGCAACGAACGATTTCGATACGAATGTCGACATTTCTTCCGTGGGGTGGTTAGAAAGCTTTACTGCAGAACATAGAAGATACCGAATTTAAAGCAAAGTGGACGGTATAATAGAAAAAACTGAAGGTCTATGTTGGAGAAACACACACACACACACACACACACACACACACACACACACACACACACACACACACGTGCGCGCACGCACGCACACACACACACATGCACGCATTTACACACACACACACACACACACACACACACACACACACACACACATACACACACACACACACACACACACTCACACACCACACACACACACACACACACACACACACACACACACACACACACACACACGACACACACTGACGTGGTGTTTAGTTTGGGGATCTAGCATGCGTGTGGAAAATACACGAGCGTACATGCTAATTAATGAGTGTAGGAATGTGTAAACGAGTACAAAAACAAGACTGATGCACGGCTGATAAGAGTGTACAGGAATGTGTGCAATTGTGTGATTAAAGGTTTATTTTCAGATGGAACATTGAATGAAACGAATTTGCTTTTTTTTTTCCGCTGTCTGTGTGTGTGTGTGTGTGTGTGTGTGTGTGTGTGTGTGTGTGTGTGTGTGTGTGTGTGTGTGTGTGTGTGTGTGTGTGTGTGTGTGTGTGTACGCGCGTGTGTGTGTCTGTTTGTGTCTCTCCGCGCGCGTGTGTGAGTGTGTGTGTGTGTCCCCCCCCCCAAGCATATATGTGTTTTGGAATGGGTAGGAAGCATATCCGAGCGCGGGGTGGGGGTGGGGTTGTTGATGTGGTGGGTAGGGGGGGATAAATAATTATCATTATGTTCCAAACCTATTGTATTTTTGAGGCTGCAAATGATGCTGCATACAGTTTAGTCGTCGTATATTCTTTTCAAATTTTTGTTAAATGACAGTGTGTGTGTGTGTGTGTGTGTGTGTGTGTGTCTGTTCGTGTGTGTGTTTGTTAAATATATGTGTGTGTGTGTGTGTGTGTGTGCGTGCGTACGTGTGTGCGTGCATGCATACGTGCATATGTGCGTGCGCGCGCGCGCGCGCGCGCGCACGTGCGTGCATGTGTGTGCGTGTGTGTGTGTGTGTCCGTGTGTGTGTGTGTGTGTGTGTGTGTGTGTGTGTGTGTGTGTGTGTGTGTGCATTTGCGGTCGAACGCGTGCGTACGTGCGCGTGCGTGCGGCGTAAGCGCGTACGTCCATGCGCGTGCGAGTATGCTTTGAGTACTTGGACGCGCGCGTGCACCCGCTTTTTTCTTTTTTTTCATTTTCCCCTTCATGTTTAATGTAACAGAAAACAATTGACACTTCCATTTTCATTTCTAGGTTTTTCTCATGAGTACCATAAACTGCAAGTGTTCTGAACTAAGACTATAAGCTGTTTTGATGATGTAATGATGCTAATCATGTTGTAACTGGTGTCCTAAGACAACATGAACATTGACATCGGTTGCAATTTTTTGTCTTATGTAACTGAGCTCTGGAATGATAGAGCAGGAGAGAACACCTGACAGAGAATTCTATTTCATTACAGCTTATCTATCAAACATCTTGTATGATACATATTTCTTTGCGAAGTCATTTTCAGTTTTCAAACCTAGTGTACCTTTTTCTCTGCAAACTATCCATGATATTGGGTAAACTGGAATGTTAACTGGTCACCAGCTGCAATGGTCTATTAACTTGAACAACATTTTGAGTTCATCTATTTTAACAAACGACTCAAAAATATGTCATACGTGTTTCGTTCCAGTTTCTGCGAAATATCTGTTTGGCAACATACTAAGGATGTGTGTGCGAGTGTGTGTGTGTGTGTGTGTGTGTGTGTGTGTGTGTGTGTGTGTGTGTGTGTGTGTGTGTGTGTGTGTGTGTGTGTGTGTGTGTGTGAAATTGCTTTTGAATTATGTGTAAGATTTGCATTTCTAATTTTATCTTTGAGCATCTTTATCGTCCGCCTCTTCACAATTCCTTCCCGTCTCACCTCCATCCCTTTTTGGTTTGTATCATGGCTCATGGATTGTGTACTACAAACCTCCAGACTTAGACACGGGCGTAGTCTGTCTGTATGATGTAGGACAACTGACCGACGGAAATTGGCTATTTTCACACCGTTGAGTCTGAAAAAAAAATGTTTGTATTGTGACTATTAAGTAGTTTTCATTACAATGTTTATTTGTGTATGAAAGCCTATGCCTATGTCATTCAATAATTAGCATCTAAGGCCTTAGTAGGTCACAAAAATGAACGCCTACCATCTGGATGGTCCATGGATTTTTCTGCCTCGTTTACCTTATGATGGATGATAAACTGCAAGTCTTTGGGACAGAGAATTTAGAATATTTGTCTCAATGAACTGACAATGATAAAGTGCTTGTGATCTCTTGAGATAACCTGGACTTTGTTACTAGATGCATTTCATGTCTTGTGTATCTCAGCTCTGAAATAAAAATGTGGAAAAGGATAGCTGTATTGAGAATGTTATTTATTTGAATGTTGTCCATAAAACTGTTCGTCAGCTCTACATTTCTCTGCAAAGTGATTTCCTTCGTCAAAATTGCAGAGAACTTTCCTCTGTGATTGGACATGCTACTGGGTAATGGGAGAAAGGCCACCTGCTCAATGGTCAATCAAATACCTCACGCAAAATGCTTGCTTCATTAGATGGTTTGATTTGACATGGGCTGCATTTCTTTTGTGAAATGATTATACACGCATACAACACAGCGTTTGCGCACGTTACATGATTAATTTTTCAAAGATGTAGACACTCAAAATAGATCCTAAAAACGGGAAATCAGCTCCGTTGCACGCTTTCGAGTGCAGTACACATTAGTAATAGTTCCCCTGTGTCAGGGGTAAGCAAGTAACATTTACAACTGCCTGGACTTTAAAAAAGAATAGAGCAGAAAAGAAGAAGAAAAAAAAAAAACAAAGTGAACAAAGTGAAAAAAAAAAAAAAAAAAAAAAAAAAAGAAAAAAAAAAAAAAAAAAAAAAAAAGAAAAAGAACAAAACCCACCATCTCCTCTCTACATGAAAATCATCAATCAGTAAGTCATGTCTCTAGCTT
>JADBJO010000057.1:1127500-1132500 GCA_016801955.1 Conus betulinus | reverse complement strand
ACTCAACGGGCTGCCTACCCAGGTAGAGCCGGCGAAGAGCAGCCTACTGGCGCGCTCTTCAGTCGTCGTTTCCGTACCATTCAAATATCAGTCACTCATTTTCATTTATCTCTCATTTATTCCTCCAGTTTCTCACATAGGATACATGCGATGTTTATACGTGTCCTCCATTTCCACCGGTACACGATGGCACACGATAACAGTAAGTGACATTTTGTGGCTTGGTAAGAAATACCAGGCGGCTATCTTCAACAATCTATATCAATTTTTCCAGGGCAGCGGGGAACCCCCCTGCTCTTTTCGATTTTCAACTGCCGTAGGTTATTTAACGTGTGCAGGGGCCCAGGAAGGCACACGGGTCCGACTCGCTTATAGTCCCCATCCGATGGACTTGACGTTCAGTTCGATTTGTCATTCAAACTAGGAAAGAAAGGGCGAGAAAGGCAGGGCTCGAACCCACGCACTTCTCACACATTGGATTGGCAGGCGAACGTCTTAACCACTCTGCCACCTTTCTTCCTAATGCGTACGTCGGACATGTATTAAGTCATAGCCACGCGACCGTCTTTTTCAATTTTCTCATCTTAGTAATTAATTCATTTATCCATCAGATTTAAATCGTGCACAGTGTGGTCTCGAAACTTAGCGGAAGTGGTGCAGCGTATATGGACTAGTCTGTACGCACTGACACTTCCTCGATGAAACTGAAATTGAAACTGACATACTGGCCTAGACGTAATTGTTTTTCAAGCACCGTCTAAACTTCCTACAAAATGAATTAAAAAAGAAAAGTATATGGATAAACAAATTCATAAACAAAAAATTATCGGATACTTCCGTACACACTCACCAACACATGTACAAGTTTCTGCACTCACTGACACCGTTCTGCTATGTCGTCACTCTCTCACCAATACAACCGTTTTGCAAAGAAAAAAAAGTGCCCGGAAACTGACAAGTTGACAGGTATAATTCTATCAATGACACCGTCCATCACTCAGGAGTCAATGCGTCCACGGTGTCAGAGTCACAGCAGACCCTGGTCAAAAAGGACACACGGGCAAATACCCACGCTCTAATAGGGTACTATATATCTATACACACGAAAATGCCCTATGTCAATCTTGTCATGATATCATTTAGCTTTGTCCACATTAGTCCATATTATCTGTGTTTGATCAGATATACATAAAGGTTTCTCTGAGGAAGACACACACACACACACACACACACATCTATATATAATATATATATATATATATATATATATGTGTGTGTGTGTGTGTGTGTGTGTGTGTGTGTGTGTGTGTGTGTGTGTGTGTGTGTGTGTGTGTGTGTGTGTTAATTATGTATATGTTTATAAATATATAGATATAGATAGATAGATATTGCCGAAGAAGAAAAAGAAGAAGAAGACAACAACAATAACAATAATAATGATAATATTTGGCGTAATTCTAGTTGCAAAACTGCTCATCACGCTTTAATACACCACTCCTTCTTTCATTCCTTCACATCAAACAACTAATGTCCTGTTGAACTGAATTGTGCGCACACATATTGGAACGCCGTCGTCTACTAAAATGTTCGACTGAAAAGACAGCTATTTAGATGCATTCTGAATCTAGGCAAGGTAGACACATTTGGTAGAGAGTGGGGGGGGGGGGGGGGGGGGGGGGGGGGGGGGGGGGGGGGGGGGGTGCGGGGGGGGGGGGGGGGGGGGGTTGAGGCCTTTGCGGGGATTTCAAAATTTCACTTCGGGGGTCCTCTGAAAATTCTGACTGGAGAAGCGAAAAGTACATGAAGATGAAATGAAACAAAACCAACGAAAAGGGCACAAATTATCAGATGATACACACACACACTGAATCATCCACTAAATCAGAAAATAGTAATAATAAAAGATAGTTTTACGTCATGGTCAACGGTTTGACTCTTACTGTCATAAATAACTTGTGTCTGTCTTTCGTGTGCTTCTCTATCATCCTAGCAACTGTATTGTCATATTGGAAGCAAACAATCAAGTTTCCTACGCTAACTGAATGTCTCTCTAATACTCAGAGTAAATATCCCTGTCATGGGGTCTTCGACCAAAACGGTGCAAATGTCCATCCTCATATGTGTAATACGTTGAATTATTTGGTAGTGGGGGAAACCAAGTGCAGGCTGACAATTCCTCCATCATTACATGAATGACTTGGCAAAGATTCAATTAAAAAAAAATGGGGGTAGGGTGGTGGTGTGGTGGTGGCGAGCAGGAGAAGAAAGAAAAGGAGAATGAAAAATCAGGGAAAGATAATACAACTAGAAATCCCTCACTAGCAGCATATGAGGACCATGGTAAACCATCCTAAGACAGAACCGTTCACATCGCCTGCTCCGAGGGCCTTTCGTCCGCTGGATCGGACTCATCAGGAGGTACGGCTGACTGTGTCTGTGCTCCCTTGGCATCAAGAGGAGATCTACCACAGTCTGTCATTCTGTGGTGTTCTCATCACTAAAAAATTAGTAAACGGAATCCAGCATCACAAAGCAGCCCGTGAAGGGTAGAGAAGGAAAACGAAAAGAGTGTGGAAAGGAAAATAAGTTGCTGAATAGCTTAAAATCATTATGGAAATAGTGTAAAATGTAGAAGAAAATCTTTGAGCCTATGTTTGGGATCCATGTAAGGATCCAAGGGAGGGCAAAAAGGTGTCAACAGTCCGCGTGGTCAGCTTTACTGCTCAATAGCCCAGGCATTGTCAGTCACGCAGGTGCTGACAGCAGCTACGAATTGTGCAGAACAGTCTTTTTACTTGGATCTCCTAGAAGATGCTATCTCCCACTGAGTGACCAAACAACTATATGTTGAATTAGTTTGTGTAGCGGGGGAAAACAAGTGCAGGCAAACAATTCCACCGTCATTACATTAATAACTTAACAAAGATTAAAAAAAACAAAGGGAGGGAGGGGGCGGGGAAGAAGAAAATGAGAATAAAAAATCATGGAAATGTAACAAAATCCTCCGCTTGAAGCACAAGAAACCCGTTGTAATCCATCTTGAAGACAGAGCACTTCATATCGCCTGCTCTGAGGCCTTTCGTCCGCTGGATCGGATTCGTCAGATTGTAACTGTGCTCCCTTTGCACCAAATGGTACCAAAGGGTAGAAAAATTAAAACAGAAGGTAAGAGTGGTAGGGAAATATGCTGCCGGAAAAATATTTTCATTATGTAAACAGTATAAAATGTTGGGGAAAATGGTTAAACCAATGCTTGAGGGTCCATTTGAAGATGCAAGGGAGGTTTAAAGTCAGCTGTACTGTTTATTAATCCAAGCATTGTCAGTCACGCAAGTGCAGTCAGCAGCTAAGAAATGTACAGAATTCATTTACTTGGATGAGATGCAACCCGCCACAGATTGAACAAACAACAACATTATGTTGAATTACTTGGTTGGCGGGGGGGGGGGGGGGGGGGGGGGGGGGGGGGTCGGGGGGGGGGGCAGGGGCAGGCTAACAATCCCTTCATCACTACATTAATGACTTGGCAAAGATTAGAAAAATAAATACGGATGGGCGTGGGGTGGGAGGACCTCGGGAGAGAAAGAAATGAGATTCACACACACACACTGACTGACTGAAACCAATTTATTGTCAGATTAACTCAAGGTTGTACCCGCACATACACACACACACACACACACACACACACACACACACACACACAACACACACACACACACACACACACACACGCACGCACGCACGCACGCACGCACGCACTCACACACACACGTACGTTCTTTAATTCATGAGAGAGAGAGAGAGAGAGAGAGAGAGAGAGAGAGAGAGAGAGAGAGAGATAGAGAGAGAGAGAAAGAGAGATCAACTTACCATTATCATGCCAAAGCAGACAGGAACCACATGATCCATTCTGAATCCGCTCACACAGTCACCAAGGAATGGTCAGTCACCTCACAGTCTCAAACCGTGAAAACCCACACTGACCCGCAAAGTTTGAAATGATCACAGCGTTTTCCTCCGTACGTAGGTAGCCCTATTAGTACGCAGTCGGCATCCCGCTGGACACTGGGAAACCCTCTTCTAACAGCTTCAGCACGCTGTCTGTGCCGAAATTGAAGTCCCACTCCAAGGCTGTCGTCAGTTGGGCGTAGTCTCCCTTTTCAATAGTCCCACTCCAATGCTGTCAGTCGGGTGGTAGTCTCCCTTTTCGCTATTTCCATTCAAATGCTGTCAGTCCGGTGGTAGTCTCCCTTTTCACTATTCCCACTCCAATGCTGTCAGTCGGGCGGTAGTCTCCCTTCTCAATAGTCCGACTGCAATGCTGTCAGTCCGGCGGTAGTCTCCCTTTTCAATAGTCCGACTCCAATGCTATCAGTCCGGTAGTAGTCTCCCTTTTCAATAGTCCGACTCCAATGCTATCAGTCCGGCGGTAGTCTCCCTTTTCAATAGTCCCACTCCAATGCTGTCAGTCGGGTGGTAGTCTCCCTTTTCGCTATTTCCATTCAAATGCTGTCAGTCCGGTGGTAGTCTCCCTTTCACTATTCCCACTCCAATGCTGTCAGTCGGGCGGTAGTCTCCCTTCTCAATAGTCCGACTGCAATGCTGTCAGTCCGGCGGTAGTCTCCCTTTTCAATAGTCCGACTCCAATGCTATCAGTCCGGTAGTAGTAGTCTCCCTTTTCAATAGTCCGACTCCAATGCTATCAGTCCGGCGGTAGTCTCCCTTTTCAATAGTGACTCCAATGCTATCAGTCCGGTGGTAGTCTCCCTTTTCAAATATCCTACTCCAATGCTGTCAGTCGGGCGGTAGTCTCCCTTTTCAAGGGTCCAACTCAAATGTTTTCAGTCAGGCGGTAGTCTCTCTTTTCACTACTCCCGCTCCAATGCTGGCAGTCAGGCGGTAGTCTCCCTTTTCAAAAGTCACACTCCTATGCTGTTGTCAGTCGGGCGGTAGTCTCCCTTTTCAATGTTGCCGTTCAACACTTTTTATTTTTTTAA
>JADBJO010000057.1:1117500-1120000 GCA_016801955.1 Conus betulinus | reverse complement strand
TCAACGACAGTACACAAACGGCTGGGTGGTCAGAGTGCCGAACGACAGGAATGAATCAACGACAGTACACAAACGGTGGGTGGTCAGAGCGCCGAATGACAGGAATGAATCAACAACAGTACACAAACGGCTGGGTGGTCAGAGTGCCGATGGAATCAATCAACAACAGTACACAAACGGCTGGATGGTCAGAGCGGTGAACGACAGGAATGAATCAACAACAATACACAAACATCTGGGTGGTCGGAGCGCCGGAAACATGACACGAACCACCCACAACAGTGGAGCGATTGGCTACACCCACCGCCACATGAAAGGAACGAAGCGAAGACGGGGGTACATAAACGGTCAGGTCGATAACTAACTAACTAACTCGTTGTTGCTTGCCTTTCGCGGGAGAAGATGACCCAAACTTCTGCTGTCACTGGGTGGTCGCGTGTGTACAAAGAAGGCTGATCAGGCCGATACTCGCATTGAATAGTCTGTTGCAGTGTGGACAGGCCAGACTTTGACGTGAGTCAGGCTGAAAGGTGGTGTCTGGTCTGTTTTTTTTTTTTTTTTTTTTTATTCCCCCCACGAAGCCGACCCTTTTGCTCCTGTGCCTCTACTCGCCTCGTTTCAAAGTCTTTCACATCCGGATTTGATTATGGCGCGCCAGGTTGAGCGATCTTCCGCAGCTTCTTCCCAGGAGGCAGGGGTGATGCTACAATGAGGTGTTCAGTGTGTCTTTGTAGCGCTTTCTTTTGTCCTCCATGGGAACGCCTGTCTTCCAGCAGCCCGCCATAGAGCTGTCTCTTTAGGAGACGATTTCTGTTCGTCCGTACGGTGTACATGTTCTGCCCACATGAGCTGAGGGTTATTGACATTGAATGAATGCTTTCCATACAGGTCGTCTGAAGCACCTCGATATCTGGCACTTTTTTTTCTGTCCCATCTTCTGTGCCGCGTCAGAGGCATTGCACCCATGCCGCCTCATTCCGTCCGTCCATCCACAGCCACAGCCCGGCCCGACCCGCCGCAGCCCCGGCACCGGCAATCCACAGGGAGCAGTCAATGTCAAGTCGTTAAGAGGCAACCCCACCAGAGAAGACACTGCACTGTATCTGGTACTTTGTATTGCTGTTTGATGCGCAGCAAAGTTCGGAGGCATCTCATGCGGAAAGAGTTTCAGCTGCCTGGCTGTCTGGTCATGAGACGACCGAACAACTGGGACGAACCAACGATAACACAGGATCAAGACAGGCAGCTAGACCGCCAACGAATGGAAGGGAGTGACAATACAGGAGTGGTAGTCGCGTGACACGATACTCGAATGGCTGGAAGAAACCAACGACAATACAGGGGGTGCAATAGGATAGCTAGACCGCCGAATGAATGGACAGACACCAAACGACAATGTACTGAGGTGCAGTCGGGTAGCTAGACCCGTCGATGAATGGAACGAAATGGTAACCAAGGGAGCAGTGGCATGACCAGACTTTCCTATGGCTGGAATAAACCAACGACAGTACAGGAGTACATAGACAGCTACATCGCTGAACGAACAGAGCGAACCAACGACAAGACAGGTCGGATAGCTAGACATCGAATAAAATGAAGAGGGGAAAAAAAATCGACAATACTGGTGCAGTCGGATTGCTAGACCGCGAAAACGAATAGAGCGAACCAAAGACATAGGTGCACTTGGATAGTTAGACCACTAATCGAATGAAACCAGCCAACGACACTACAGCAACCACAGACAGTACGGGAACTGCTGGGCAGCCAGACCACTGAACGAACGGAAGGAACCAACAGCAATGCACTGAGCTGCAGTCGGGTGGCTAGATCCTCAATGAGTGAAACGAAAAGACAATACTGGGAGCAGTCACGTGATTAGATATGGCTAGAACGAACAGAGCCAACCAAAGAGCATTCGGCTAACTACTAGACCTACTGAATGGAAAGGTCTAGACCAGACCAGTCTAGCTAGATCATCGAACGAACGGTAGGAACCAGCGACACTCTATTGGGGAGGGCAAGGGGGGGGGGGGGGGGGGGGGGGTGAAATCTGCTAGCTAAATCACTCAACGATTTGAACGAATCGACGGCAGCACAGGAGCTGTCCAGTTGCTATAGATCGCTGGACCAACGGCACGAACCAGTGACAATAATACGGGATCAATTATTAGGTCGCCCCGGACCGCCAAAAGAATGGAAACAACCAACAGCACAATCCTAACAGCTGGACATAGCTGGGCGCTGTTTTGGTTCACTAGTCTGAAAGAGACTGAGAGTGACGAAGGCCATACCCATACACACATTACTTACCGGTCAAAACAGTTTAAAGCACAAATGTACGATTATATGATTCATCACACACACACAGACACACACACACACACACACACACACACACACACACACACACACACACACACACACACACACACACGTACACACACACGCGCGCCCGCGCGCCCGTGCGCAATATTTAGTCGATCATTTTTAGGACAGGTCG
>JADBJO010000057.1:1107500-1112500 GCA_016801955.1 Conus betulinus | reverse complement strand
CATTTATATATGTGATCGGGGAAATGTGATCAAATTAAATAAATGTATTGGTGAAAAAAAAACCGCTGTTTATCTTTTGCCGAAAGTGTTATAATGACGTGAGTGTTGGTGAGCTCTGGAAGTGAGGAATGAAAATTATTGTGTGTGAATTATTGGAAAAAGTATTCTGATCTCTCTTTGTGGATACGTCAATGATGATAAAATGGAAAATAAAAATATTCTTTTCTTGATAAAAAAGGACAAACGGAAATCGTTGGCATATCTATAATAATGTATTCTTGGTACTTTTAAAAGGGTTATGTGAAGAATCTTTTCCTTCAATGTAATCATCCATGGTGCTAATCGAGGAATCTTTCTATTGTAATGAACCCATGTCTTGACACTTAGTACACTATCTTATGGGCATTCCCCCCCAAATTCTAGTGTGATGTATTATGTGAAGAGTGACTGCTAGTGACAAAACAAGAGCGGTAAGTATATGGAGACGTGGAGAGGCTGACCACCAGGTCAGTAGCAGACTTGTGTAGTAAAGGGCCTCAGGATTCTCCGTCACGACAACATGGACAGGCTGACCGTCAGGTCGGTAGTTCGCTGTGTGGGTGTACCCTGTGGGACTCCACTTCGAACTGTATTTGCGAGCGGCTCTGCTTACCATGTGAAGACTGTGACTTGGGCTCGTTGCAGCCAGCTGTGTGGACTGTGTCAGTTGGGACACTACTGACGGTGCCAGTGAGAACTGTGCCAGAAAAGAAATATTTAATGCGTCAACTTTGTGAGCGACGGTGGAAGCGTGCTGGTGGTGGCGTGTATTGATTTTGTGCCGATTTACATTGATGTGTTTATGTTTTGATGGTTCATGCAGCATGCAAAAGAAAGAAACTTAACTTGTGTGTTGCCTGGCTGTGTGGGTGTGTGTAGCAAACAATGGTTACACGCATCCAAAGTGAGAGTCGGACAGTAATACACACAGCACCACACTATCCGTAGCCTCCCTCCCCCTCCCCCCCGAAAAAAGACTACAAAATGCGGGTGGCATTTGTTAAGGGGAAGAGAGACCTACATCGTCAGAACAACAAAACATTATCATGGGCTACTAGAACTCCACTTTCGACGTTGGGTATTCATAAAAAAAACAAACTCTAGCGCCCCCTTTTGAATGCCACATGGGCGTTTTAGATTACTGAGCTATTCAGTAGGCCCCCCCCCCACCCCCCCCCCACTCACCGCTCTCTCCCTTCTGTCCCCCCCTTCCCCCATCTCTCCCCCTACAACTACCCCCACCCCCATCCTCTTTCACACCCTCCCCTTCCCTTCCAACATATTTTCAGAAAACAGAATTTCTTGCGTTCGTTTCCTATGACCTCCCACCCTGACGTTTGGACTTAAAGGGCCACCACGAGAGCCACTGTCCCCCTCATTAGTGCACGTGTGACAATAAATACTGTTACTATCTTAGAGTCCATTGGATCTTGCCAGGTTTGACAAACTGGACACTGATCGACAGTAAGAATAAATCAGACAGGTGGAAACACTCAAGAAAATGGATCCCAGAATCGGCATGCCGCGTATATCCTCGGCGAAATGAATTCCAGATTCGATATACTGTGTATACTCTCAGCAGAAAGGATTCCAGAATCGGTATACCGATTATACCCGCAAGAATAGGATTCTAGAATCGGTATACCCTGTAACGGTTTTGTTTTCATTAGCATCGGGGGCAATAAAAACGGTGTGTGGACCCTTTCAAAATCCAAGCACCGCTATAGCAGGAGGCTGTCTGTGCGACTGTAGGGGCAGACAGACAGGAAGGGTCTGGACTGCAGGTGGAGAGGAGAGGTGGAGGTTCAGTGAGGAGAATGAGGGAGGGAGTGAGCCAGGGGAAACTTTCCCACCCACTGCTGTTCGCCGTACCGCCTCTTTACTGCGTAGCAAGCACGTACACATCGGCCTGTGTGTGTGTGTGTGTGTGTGTGTGTGTGTGTGTGTTTCTCAGGCCACTCTACTTTCCCCTATTGTTGTCTTGGGATTTCCTGTTTTTCTCCTGGTTTTTACCACCTTTTCTGATTTGCCACCGTACCATCTTTTTTTTTTTTCAACCTGTTTCTTTTTTTCCCCAAATTTTCTTTGCTTGCTTTTTCCTTCATTTTTTTCCCCATTTTTTTTTCTCCTATTCCTACGCTTTCCCAGCCTTTCTATATTTTCCTTACTTCTCTCTCCAGTCTTTCCTACTTGTCCTGTTTTTCCTAATACCTTTTCCAACATTTCAAATCTGTCATCCGTTTTTCTCTACCTCTCCACGGATTTTCCTGCTCTACCTTTTCATACCTTTCCATATTTTCCAGCGCTCTCTTTTTTTCCCGAAGGTTTTCCTTTTTCGTTTTCCTGATTTTTATCTGCCATCGTCTGCTTTGCTGCTTTTCACTACTTTTTCATTGGGACGGGAATTCTTGCTTTTCCTACTTCTGCAGTTACCTTTCTCCTTGTTTTTCTACCTTTCTTTCACTTTTGCTGTCTTATCTTCTTTTCTGTTTTTTTTTTTCTTTACCTTTTTAGTCAAATTTTTCTAATTTTGACACTGATGTCCTACTTTTGCTATCTTTTCCCCCTTTTCCAAACTTGTCACTTCTCCTTTCTCATTTTCCTGTCTTTTTCTTTCTTTTTTCTGCCTTTCCGTTCCCCAACTTTTTTTTAATTACTTTTTGTTTTTGCTATTCGTACGTTTTCTGCCTTCTCTACGTTTTTCCTGTTTCCCCTACCTTTATTTCCTTGTCTTTTTTTAACAAAATTTTTATTGCCCTTTTTCTGATTTTCCAACCTTTCTCTACCTGTCTCATCTTTTATTCTTTGGCTTTATTTTTCTACCTTTTTGTTTACCTTTACCTGCTTTTTTTCTTACCTTTGTTTACTTTTCTTACTTCTTTCTGCTTCTCTTCTGCTGCTCTTGTTTCTTACGTTTGTCTCTTTTCCTACCGTGTTCTACTCCTGTTACTTTTCCATCTTTACCTACTTTTCCCCCCATGTCTTACGTTTCCTGCTATATTCTCACTTTTCCAGCTAACTTTCCTGCTGTTCCTGCCTTTTTTCTACTCATGCTTTTTTCTCTGCTTTTTTCTTTCCAAACTTTCCTTACTCTATCTGCTTTTCCTACTTTTTCAGTGACGTTTTCCTGCTTTTCCTACCCTCTTAGTCACCGTTTCTGTTTTTTTTTTTTTCGACCTTTTTCTACTTTTCTAACTTTTTCTGTTTTTCACCCCCTTATTTCGTTGCCTTTTTTCCCCTGCCTTTCCGATATTTTTCTGTTTTTTTTACTTTTTTTTCTGTTTTCACCCCCTTATTTCGTGCCCTTTTCCCCCTGCCTTTCCGATATTTTTCTGTTTTTTCTTACTTTTTTCTGTTTTCACCCCCTTAATTCGTTGCCTTTTTTTCCCTGCCTTTCCGATATTTTCCTGTTTTTCTTACTTTTTCTGTTTTTCACCCCCTTATTTCGTTGCCTTTTTTTTTTCCCTGCCTTTCCGATATTTTCCTGTTTTTCTTACTTTTTCTGTTTTCACCCCCTTATTTCGTTGCCTTTTTTCCCTGCCTTTCCGATATTTTTCTGTTTTTCTTACTTTTTCTGTTTTCACCCCCTTATTTCGTTGCCTTTTTTCCCCTGCCTTTTCCGATATTTTTTTCTGTTTTTCTTACTTTTTCTGTTTTCACCCCCTTATTTCGTTGCCTTTTTTCCCCTGCCTTTCCGATATTTTCTGTTTTTTTCTTATTTTTTCTGTTTTCACCCCCTTATTTCGTTGCCTTTTTTTTTTCCTGCCTTTCCGATATTTTTCTGTTTTTCTTACTTTTCCCTGCATTCCTGTCTCTCCATTTACCCTTTCCCATGGTTTCTACCCTTTCCTGCTTTTTTTTTTCATTTCTTATTTTTCTACGCATACCTGCCTTTGAAGTTCCCTTTTCTGTTTGTCAGAGCTTTTCCAGCATGGTTCTACCTTTTTCAGGGAATTCCTGCGTTTCTCTCTGTTTTTTTCTTGCTTTTTCTACCTTTTCCCCCCCAGTTCCTTTTTCTGCTTTCCCTGCCTTTTTCCCGCCTTTGCTTACTTTTCTTGCTTTTTCTCACACTTACAGCAACTTTTTCCCGCTTTTCCTCTTTTTCGAACCTTTCCGCGCCATTGCCCCTTCTCCTGCTCTTCCCACCGTTTTAATTACCTTCTCCTGTTTTCACAATCTTTTCGTTCTTCCTTTTAACCCATCCCTTGCTTGTGTTAACCCGTTTAGTGTTATTTCCTGTTGTTCTTTTCGTTTCTCCGCTTGTACTAGGATTTTTCTGCATTTTTCTGCACTTCTCTATATTTTCCTGAGGGGTTTTGAAAAACAACGTTTTTTTTTTCCCCGTTTTTTTTTTTTCTTCTCTACCATATACTACCTTTTTTCTACTTTCTCTAACTTTTCAGTTATCTTTTAGTGCTTTTCACAGTGCCTTACTGTTTTTTCCCTCCACATTTTGGCTTTTTACTTTATTTATTTTTTTTTATGACAGTGTTTACCCTTTTTAACACTAACGATATTACTAAACAGCTTAACTGTTTAAAGAAGAAAAAGCTTCAGGACAATGCTTGACTTTCGTGTGCAGATTCCACGTACCCACGAGTTGTATTTGACCCGTGTTACCAGCACATTCGGCAGCTTTTCTGTAACCCTGACCTTAACTGAAACAGGAATTATTTCCATCAGCTGTATGAAGACTGGCCCGTTCAGTGCACGCCTTTTGACCTCGCGAGATAACAGAGAGATAATGTTGCTTATAGTACAGCCGACCGCAAAGGGCCATGTCAGGGCTGTTACCGCGTTTGAAGTCAACTCGCAAGTCATTAAAAACGAAGAAAACAAAACAAAAACTCTCATTCACACAACCCTTTGAAATACACCTTCTAAAAACACACCGGAAATTTTGTTAAAAACCCTTTCTTCCGTAAAGTCTCTGATCACATGAACAAAGTTTATCTCTCTTT
>JADBJO010000057.1:1097500-1105000 GCA_016801955.1 Conus betulinus | reverse complement strand
AATACGCGTGAGATATTCCATAAAAGAGGAAAAAACGTTTTGGGCCGTTATAGCCGTTAGTAACGGCTGTTCTGGTAAACATCGGCCATCGTCTGTGATCCATAATGAACATACCTACACATTTTCAGAAAGATCGGCCAAGTACTTTCTGAGATTTTCCATAAAAAGAAAAAACTGTTACGGGTCGGTATAGCCGTTAGTAACGGCATAACGGTGAAATAACACATCGGGCATCATCCATGGCGCATGATGAACATGCCTACACATTTTCAGAAAGATTGGCCGAGTACTTTCTGAGATATTCCAGAAAGAATGAAAACCGATATGGGCCATTATGGCTGTTAGTGACGGCTATAACGATAAAATAACACAGCGGACATAATCCGTGACCCATAACGAACATACCTACAAATTTTCAGAAAGGTCGGCCAAGTACTTTCTGAGATATTCTATAAGGAAGAAAAACCCGTTATATGGGCCGTTATAGCCATTAGTAACGGCTATAACGGTGAAATAACACATCGGCCATCATCCATGGCCCATAGTGAACATGCCTACACATTTTCAGAACGATCAGCCAAGTACTTTCTGAGATATTCCATAAAGAAGGAAAACCGTTATGGGCTGTTATGGCCGTTAGTGACGGCTATAACGGTAAACTAACACATTGGGCATAATCCGTGACCCATGAACATACCTACACATTATCAGAAAGATCGGCCAAGTACTTTCTGAGATATTCTACAGAGAAGAAAAACCGTTATGGGCCGTTATAGTCGTTTGTAACGGCTATAACAGTAAAATAAATACATCGGTCATCATCCATGGCCCATGGTGAACATGCCTACAATTCTTCAGAAAGATCGGCCAGGTACTTTCTGAGATATTCCATAAGGAAGGAAAACCGTTATGGGCCGTAATAGCCGTTAGTAACAGCTATAACGGTAAAAGAACACATCGGGCATCATCCGTGACCCATAATGAATATACATACACATTATCAGAAAGATCGGCCAGGTAACAGGTAAACTTCCATTATTAACATATTTGAGAGAGAGGGAGAGAGAGAGAGGGAGGGAGAGGGAGGTGGGGGGAGGAGAGTGAGTGCGGGTGTATTTGTAAAACAAAATGAATAACTGAAAAAATGATTAAGTCCTTTGTCTCATCTATGTTGTTTCCTTTGTATAAGCAACACATTATCCGAGTGAGTGTGCCAGTACACCACACATTAGAACATTAACAAACCCAGACACTTTGTATCAATGCCAAAACACTAAAAACAGCAAAAAAATATGTCCATTTGTAAGATAACACACAGACTATGCATGGTATGTAAGAGATTCGTTGGGAAAAAAAAAAAAAAAAAAAAAAAAAAAAAACTAGTTGTGGAAATTACTTTTTTTTTTTTTTTTTTTTTTTTTTTTTTTTTTTTTTTTTTTTTTGAAGAGGACAGTGTGAGCAAGCACCAAAAACTGAAGAGGTGGATTTTGGGCCGCAGGAAAAAATTAAAAAAAAAAAAAAAGTAAAAAAAAAAAAAGAAAAGAAAAAGAACTACCACCTTAGGTGCTCCATTGATCCAGAACTGATGCCACGAAAAAAAAAAAAAAAAAAAAGAAAAAAAAAAGAAAGATCGGCCGAGTACTTTCTGAGATGTTGTATAGAGGAGAAAAAAAACCGTTATGGGCCGTTATAGTCATTAGTAACGGCCATAACGATAAAATAACACATCGGGTATATCATCTGTGACCCATAATGAACATACTTACAAAGTTTTAGAAAGATCGGCCCACAGACGGACAGACAGATACACAGACAGCATTTCTTCGTTCCCATTGTAAAGTACTCCCTGTTCTATAAGAACTGGGAGTTAAAGAGAGAGAGAGAGAGAGAGAGAGAGAGAGAACAGACAACAACAACATAGAATTTCCACTTATATAGGTGCTCAAACTAAACATCAATTACAAAATTACCTCTTCAAAACTTCAAGGACATAATTGTTATCGAGCATGCGCTCGAGGCCTGGGAACGGAAGTGACAGTGTGGTGTGAAATGCACTCGACTCAGTTACAGGGGATGAAAATAGTCTGCAGCGTTACTGAGAGCAGTTCAAAATCAATTACTGAAAGCGTGTGAAAATGAATGGTTGAAAAGAAATAGAAATTGATTACTGAAAGCTAGTGAAAATTGATTACTGAAAGGAAGTGTAAATAAATTGCTGCAAGCAATTGAAAATAAATGCAGACACGCAAAAAAACAGGGTGAATTGTACTTTTTTAAAGCAAAAATACGTCACAGACAAGCAAATTTTGGACAGATATTTGTTCTTTCGTCTCTCCTTTGCTTATCAATGGAACCCTATTCACTTCTCTTGATGAAATGCTCTGCCCGTGACACGGAGTAACGAGGGAAGGGCCGGAGCGTGTCTGGAGCTAGTTTCTCGGTTCATATCAACACATTTCTCTTCGCCCCGGGCAGCTGCAGACAGCTGCTGACAGCTGCTGAATAGAAAAATGTGCACACGTCATTCTCTTCTCTCAAGCCATGAACGCTGACGATAACCATTCTCACTGAACTCAACCAGTGCCTGCCAGCCCCCCAGTCAGCAGGTTTTGCTTTGTCGCACTGCACACAAAACAGATGGCAGAGCGGGTTAAAGACACACAGACAGGATGAGTGTCTCGCCTCACTAACCCATCAGTCGCCTTTTTGGGGGAGACCCGTTCGCTTTTGCAGGTCACAATCTACTTCCGGAGTGAGGCCAGGCTGTTTACTCTCACCCACTCTTTTCAATGTTTACCTGGAGAGAATTATGACTGACGCACTGGAGGGACATCAAGGCTCAGAAAGCATTGGAGGCAGGATGGTAACAACCTACGCTTTGCCGATGACATCGACGGGCTAGCAGCAGAAGAGCAGGAACTAGCCAAGCCTGCAGAGCGCCTTGACAAATGTTCTGTAGCATTAGTCGCACTGCACACAAAACAGATGGCAGAGCGGGTTAAAGACACACAGACAGGATGAGTGTCTCGCCTCACTAACCCATCAGTCGCCTTTTTGGGGAGACCCGTTCGCTTTTGCAGGTCACAATCTACTTCCGGAGTGAGGCCAGGCTGTTTACTCTCACCCACTCTTTTCAATGTTTACCTGGAGAGAATTATGACTGACGCATTGGAGGGATATCAAGGCTCAGAAAGCATTGGAGACAGGATGGTAACAAACCTACGCTTTGCCGATGACATCAACGGGCTAGCAGCAGAAGAGCAGGAACTAGCCAAGCCAACAGAGCGCCTTGACAAATGTTCTGTAGCATTAGACAAAGCTTATGACCAACAACACCAACGACGTTAGCACTAACATCGTTATCAAGAGAGAAAAACTAGAGACAGTTCAGAGCTTCAAGTACCTCGGGGCAATTGTTTCAGATCAGGTATCAAAACCTGAAGTGCTGTCCAGAGTTGCGCAAACGACAGCAGCACTAGCTAGACTAAGACCCATCCGGAATGACAGAAACATCACAATCAGTTCAAACATCAGACTGATACGCTCCCTGGTCATTGCTCTATGCCTGTGAGACGTGGACTCTGGCAGCTGAAATTGGGAGAAGGATTAAGGCATTAGATATAAGATGCTTTCTCAAGATCCTTGGCATTGATACAAAGGCCACATTACCAACTTGGAGGTCCAGACCAGAATACGGCAAGCATTGGACCATAAGAAGACCTGTTGTCACACAGTTAAAAAAGGAAAATGAAATGGTATGGTCATGTATCAAGATTAACACAGCTTGCCAAAACTATTCTACAAGGAACAGTGCGAGGAGGCAAAGGAGAGAGAGAGAGAGAGAGAGAGAGAGAGAGAGAGAGAGAGAGAGAGAGAGAGAGAGAGAGAGAGAGAGGGAGGAGGACATCAGTGCATAGACTGGCCTCACACTCAGCAACTGCCTAAGAGCGTCTGTGAACCGGGAGGAGTGGAGGAAGCTGGTTGCGAAGTCTTCTGTGGCGCCCCAACGGTCTTCAAAACGCCGGGGCAGGTGATAGCTGATAGGCGATAGATGACAGGCAATAGGTGATATGCCATAGGTGATAGGTGATAGGCAATAGGTGATGGGTGATAGGCGATAGGTGATAGGTGAACAACTTCCCAGCATCGAAGTCACGGAACACCAGGAGGGACATGTCCAATACACCGGACCGCCCTCTCAGAGAACAACCATCCTGAGACAGCTCGTTGTTTGCTGTTCGACTCACTTGTCTTCGCAAAGCCCATGTCCACCTGGGACCCACCGTGTATGCTCATCAAAGTGGATAGTTTGACATTAACAGTGGCACATAGTCAGCCAGCGCCTAAACAGGGGCCTGGTAGAGAACTAATCAGATGAACAGTAAGTAAGGAATATCTTCAAAATGTGCAATGGACGTTTAACTACCAAAAGTGACGACACTTATCCTCCCCACACGTTATGCCCATGGTCAGGTTTAGCGTGAACTAACCCATAAGGCTTTTCTTGAGCTCTTCTTCTTCGTCCACTCAGACAGGAACCCCAGAGGCACTGACGAAGGCTGTTGTACAGCGGAGGCCCTCCAGAGATCCGTAGAGCTTCTCCCTCGTCGATGTGTCAGCAGGCCAGGTCAATGCTCTTAGCTTTTGATGTGTTGGACAGTCCTGCAGGAAGTGTTCTACAGTCACTGGGGCGTGTACCACATAGACACCCTTAAGGCTCACCAGTGTGGAATTTTGTGAATATGTGATGTTTGAGTTTTTAGTGCCATGTCTTCAGCCTCGCAATGCTCACTTGGTCAGGTCTGGGCAGCAGGTAGTATGCATCCTACCCTGAGCTCTATACTTCTCTTTTTGCGTCACACACATCCAGAAGTTGTTTCGTGTCGTGCAAAACAGGAATTGACGGGCTTTCTGAGAATGAAAAAGCTGGCGAAATAAGAAAACGATTTACCAAATGTTATTGAACTGCCTCGTTTATATAAACGAAGGTCTTGACTTAAAACAGCAGCAGCAGCAACAACAACACACAACAACAACAACAAACAAACAAAAAAAACACATTAGCAGCCGTTGTTTCCATGCCTACACAAATACATCTACTTTTTACGTTTAGGACATCCTAGTAAGTTTATGAACGATTTATCGTTCAGGTTTGTTTTAAAATTTTCCATCTGAAACGTATTAGAAAGAAATAATTGTAATGCGAAGTTGACAGATGAATGCTTTTTACTTCATTGTGCATAAATAAGATTCATGTTATCCGTGGAAGCGCTCATTACTTGTTAACATTTGAGATGTTAAGTCAGTCTGGGGGATAAACATGATTTGAAAAATGTTCTGTTCTAATACTGGACAGTCATCCTGTACAGAGTCCAGTCGTCCCAGTTTCTTGTAATGTCTTCCCCATTGCCCAGACCCCATTTATCTTCCCAAACCCCACACCTCCTTCCCCTTTCATTTTTTTGTGTGTGTGTGTTTGTTGTTTTGATATGAACTGAACTGCTGACCCATATAGTAATTGTTAAACTTATTTAGAATCACCAGCATAGACAAAAAATGTAGATGTATAAATTAACAGCAAAAACATTCACATCATGCCATTAACTCCAATAAAGTGGGACCTCAATTATTGCTTTCAGTTTCACCTTTCAATTGTTTTAGTTAAGTTTTGAAAACGTTACCTTTGATCATGTACTGTTTGTTGTCATTATATTAAATCATGAACAATTTGTTTACTTTATAACTGACAGTTTGCAAACTGCATGTGCTTTCGTTCTGAGTTCAGGACAGGATGTAGCACCGAAGGACCCTTTTCCAGTTTGTATCTTTGGAAGAAATCTGTGATGTTATTAAGCTTTGGGCGCCATCTTTCGCTCTGTAAATGTCAGTTATTATTTTCTGGATGGCGCCGAGTTTTCGTGAGTGGATACCTATGACCGTCTTGATTAATATCACACACACACACACACACACACACACACACACACACACACACACACACACACACACACACACACACACACACACACACACACACACACACACACACACACACACACACACACGACGTCACGCACCTGAACACACTCAGAAACACATACATGCACACTCACGCACGACGAAGTGCGACGTGGAAGAAGTGAGTCAGAAGAAGAAGAAGAAGAAGAAGAAGAGAGAAGAGAGAAGAGAGAGAGAGAGAGAGAGAGAGAGAGAGAGAGAGAGAGAGATCCCCTTTCTCTCCCACACACAAACACACTGACACACAGACAGCAGCCTCCCCCTGTGCATCATGTTGAAAATCATCCAGGCGGCAGAAAGGTAATCATCAACACAAGGCTTTCGCGTCGTGTCTCTCTGTGATGTGTCTGACTGTCATGAGGAAATCGGCCGGTATCTTTTGGCATTGGCCTAAGTGAGCTGTGCTTTCACATGACCTCATGAGTGAGGCAGGTAATGTTCTGTCGACTGCGAACTCTCTCTCTCTCTCTCTCTCTCTCTCTCTCTCTCTCTCTCTCTCTCTCTCTCTCTCTCTCTCTCTGTTCAAAAGCAGCTTTGTCTGAATCGTAAATTGTATGTTGCTTTCATCGATTTTGAGAGAGCATTTGGTTCTGTTAATAAAACTATACCTTGGCCTATTTTGTTTAAAAAAATGGTATTCATGGAAAGATGTATAAATGTATTATGAATATGTATGACCGTGTAAAAGCAATGGTGCGATGTGGTGCTGCTTTAACAGATTATATCAATTGTACATCTGGTGTAAAGCGGGGTGATGTTTGCAGCCCAGTTTTGTTTTCTTTATCTTTAATGAGTTGACTTCCGAGAGCCGAAGACATAATGCCCATTTTATAAATGATTTTCTGGAAATGTATACTCTACTTCTTGCTGATGACGTTGCATAATATCAGAGACTGTAAGAGGCCTTCAGACTCATTTGAATAGTTTGCAAAGGGCAGCTGATTCACTCCAGCTGAAAGCAAATATTAGTAAGAGTAACATAATTGTTTTCCGAAAAGGCTGTTACCTCTCTCCTAGAGAAAAACGGACAATATAATGCGATAAATATGACTGCTTGTAAATGTATGTAAGCACTTAGGTATATGCTTCTCTACCCGATTAAGTTTCACACTTTTGTATGTAAAGATATTGTTTGCAGAGCTAGAAATGCATTGCTATGTATCATGAAGAATTTGTCGATGCTTAACAATGAATCTCTTGCCTTGTTTTTGAAACGGTTTGATGCTCAGATCCTACCTATGTTACAATGTGGGGCTGAACTGCGGGATCGTGAATCTGCAGCTGCACAATGCAAAAGGTTCATTTATTTGCTTTAGAAAAGTTTTTGGGCGTATGACCACAAACCGCAAATGATCTTGTGTATGATGAAATTGACAGATATCCCATGTATTTGCACTCAACTATTAAATGTGTCAAGTACTGGTACTGGTGCTTACTCAGATGGCCGAACATAGATAGCCTCATAAAACGTGTAAAATGCTG
>JADBJO010000057.1:1080000-1085000 GCA_016801955.1 Conus betulinus | reverse complement strand
AGTTGGACATTTCTCAGGTGGTTCTTTATCTGGGAGGTTGCCTATCTTGAATGTTGTCAGCCTGAGATGTCGGCAGATGTAGGCTCCGCAGATGTCGGCAGATGTAGGCTCTGCCGGTGTAGGCTCCGCAGATGTCGGCAAATGTGGGCTTTGCAAATGTCGGCGGATGTAGGCTCTGCAGGCTATGCAGATGTCGGCAGATGTAGGCGCAGCAGATGTCGGCAGATGTAGGCTCTGCAGATGTCGGCAGATGTAGGTTCCGCAGATGTCAGTAGATGTCGGCGAATGTAGTCTCTGCAGTCATGAAATACGGGCGTACCACTTCCAGAGATCAATAATGTCCCTTGACGTCTTAATGGAATATTCTGTCCATGCCTGCACCAATCTGAACGCAGCGCTGGCTTTCAAAGGTGATGCAGGATTACTCCCTGGTTGTTTCGGCGTTGAGGGCAGTGCTTCTCTGAGTCTCACTGGCACCTTCAGGTGTATCTCTTTTTCTTGTCTGCAGGCTGAGACATCGTATATTTAGACGTGGCTTGTTTAACATCCTGGGTAATTGGGACATCCTTTATTGCGGTGTTTCATATCTTGTTTGGTTCGTCAGTGTTCGGGTCATTCTAGGAGTTAAGTAATAATGGTGTTTTTCTTTTCTTTTGCTTTGCCTCATTTTTGAAGAGATAGAAATACTTTCCAGATTCTGTAAAGATTTTATTCCCAGAGCGAGATTCTGTACTGATATTTTATGGGTAGAACATGAGTTCAGGTCAGACATAGGTCAGCAAACGATGGTGGAACTGTGCGACACTTGTGAGCTCCATCCTGCCTCCTCTGTGGATCATAAGAATTGAAAATGAAGGGGTCAGCAGACGGGGGTGGGGAGAATTTGAAAAAAGGCAGTGAAGAGGTCAGCAGACGACATAACATGGATGGGGGTGGGAGGTCGAAGGGGGAGGTGGTATGAGGGCACATGGGGCAGGTCAGGTTGGCATGAAAATCGTAGACCAGTTGGAACACAGATGGGGCAGGTTAAATCTCAAATAGACAGCAGGGGCAGTGCAGCTGGCATGCTTATGAATCAGGTTAGACCACATGCACATAGGTCACAGCACGCTTGATGATATGCACATAGTCTGATTCTGTTAGCCGTGTGTGACATAGGTGCAACGGGGCAGGTCAGACCAGTGCGTGGATCAGTAGGTGCACGTGGGGCATGTATGTGCGTGGCACAGGTGCACAGCACATGGGGCAGGTTAGACCAGTGCGTGGCATGCACATAGGTGCACAGCACATGGGGCAGGTTAGACCAGTGCGTGCATGCACATAGGTGCACAGCACATGGCAGGTTAGACCAGGTGGCATGCACATAGGTGCACAGCACTTCCTGATTGTGCAGAATTACCGTTTCACATAGAGACGGTGGTATTCTTTACTGTGTGCTTTCCTTCGTCTTGATGATACTTTTATCATATTACCCTGAAAGGAGTGAGCACTCATCATTTCTGAATTATACTGTGTAGTTTGTGATCTGACGATACCCGACGTGACTCTTTCTTGTAATATTTCCATCTGTCCTAAATGGCGCATTATTTGTATTGAAAAAAAAAGAATAAATCATACCAATTTCAATTCTAATTATGTTGAAAAGGTAGTGACCATGCTGTGGTTTCACCATCAAACCCTGATTTGATGATACAAAACAACTGAATGGAAGAATGTTTGGAGCAATAAGTGACAATATACTAGGCTCAATCATTTCCTGCATGGGATGGCTCGACTTTTCTGCTTGAGTGAACACATAGGCAGTGTTTTAACTCACAAATATATGTTGTTTTATCCTGAAAGTTGTTTATCTTGCTAGAAGAAGACCTAAGAGGTCGAAACGCGTCATTGTCTTGTAATTTGTTTGTCCCTGTTACCTGACAGATTTACTTTAAATTCATTTTAAAATTTGTTTCAGTTTCAGCATGCAGTACCTCTATTTGAAACTAACACAAGTATTTGGTCTTACGGGTGAGACTGACGAACCATTAGTCTGTAAACGACTCGAGTTTTTTTTTTCTACTACTGCTGAGGATAATGATGTTCAGAATCATTTTTTGAGTCCAGCAGGTATGTGTCCCATCTGGAATGACAGACACATCACAATCAGTTCCAAGATCAGACTGATTCGCTCCCTGGTCATTGCCATATTTCTCTATGCCTCTGAGATGTGGACTCTGACAGCTTAACTTGAGAGAAGGATTCAGGCATTAAAGATAAGATGATACAGAAATATCTTTGGCATCTCAAAACAAAGACCACATTATCAACTTGGTTGTCCAGACCAGAGTAAGGCAAGCCATTGGGACCATACGAAGACCTGTTGTCCACGGTGAAAAGAAGGAAAATGAGATGGTATGGTTTTGTATCAAGATCAACAGGAGTTGCCAAAACCATTCTACAAGGAACAGTGGGAGGAGGCAGAAGAGAGGAAGACCGAAAGAGATGGGAGGACAACATCAGTGCACGGACTCGCCTCACACTCAGTAACTGCCTAGGAGTGTCTGACAAACCGGGATGAGTGGAGGAAGCTGGTTTCGAAGTCTTCTGTAGCGTCTCAACGGTATTAGACTCTGGAATATGTGGAAAACTCAGTCCAAAAGCGGTGTGTATATTCTTAAATCATTAGAATGTAGGGCTCTGTCGTTTATTTAACAGACCCCCTCTGTCGTCATCTTCACGAATCTCAAAGAGGAAGCACTATTCCACCAAGCCTCACCTTATCTCACTTTTTTCTCTTGCAATATAAAATCCATCGGGGTGCAAAGCAGTAACAATTCTGAAGCTAATTAATAATGAAACAGGGAGTGGAGCGGGAAGGGGGGGAGCAGAAGGTGGTGTGTGTGTGTGTGTGTGTGTGTGTGTGTGTGTGTGTGTGTGTGTGTGTGTGTGTGTGTGAGAGAGAGAGAGAGAGAGAGAGAGAGAGAGGGGAGGGAGGGGGGACGACGATCTGCCTCTACACCCAAGCACCTTTTGCTGAATTGAAACTATTGAGGGGTGTTGAATGCTTCAAGGGAAGATGAGTACCCAGGTACGAAGGAAGAGAGAGAGAGAGAGAGAGAGAGAGAGAGAGAGAGAGAGAGAGAGAGAGAGACAGAGACAGAGACAGACAGACAGACCGACAGAGAGGGAGAGTGGGAGAGAAGAAGAGAGAATGAATGAATGACTTATTGAGGAAAGCTTACAAAGCCCATTCTCAAGGGGAGGACTTGGTGGGAAGGGGTGCTTATAACCGTAAAAGAATAAAACAGATAGTACATGTCAGAATGCAGCATAGCGACGAGAAAATCAGATCACGGAACATATAAAAAAACTATCACCACACACTGGTATGACTGCGAACGTGACTGTTGTGTTGATGTGTTGAGAGAGAGTGGGGGGGGGGGGGGGGGGGGAGATAGAGACACAGACAAAAACAGGCGGACAGAGAGAGAGAGAGAGAGAGAGAGAGAGAGAGAGAGAGAGAGAGAGATGGGGGAGATAGAGAGAGAGAGACAGAGAGAGAGATGGAAAGAGAGAGACAGCATTATCAGTGGTCTGTCAGACAGGCCGGTTGTTTATGACTAGGCAAACACATACAGGTCAATAGGTGGAGAGATTCACCAGGTTCTCAAAGATGTTGTCGTGAGTGTATAGACAATTTCATAATACTAGTGAATCCATGACCCCTACCAGTTTGTCTGTGAACTGTTTCCGTCTATGTCCTTTATTTCGCAACCTTAGAATCTGGCTGGTCACTTCAATCTTGACACTGAATCAAAACAGGAGAACTTAAAAAGGATATCAAATTTCTTCCTTTTTTTGTAAAGGAAACGTGATGCTGCATGTCCTGTAGTCAGATCTGAAGTGGGGGCTTTTTTCTGTTTGACGGTACCGGTCCCTGTCACTCGCTGTACCCCCGACTGGTGACAAGGAGCGTGGAGTGTCGCTGACAACCAACAAAGCCTTGCCTTGTCTTCACTTGGAACAACACAGACAGCAAGCAGGGCAGAGTTCTGTGCGTGCGTTCCATTGACAACAACCACTTCAATCTCCCCATAGTGAAGAGTGGACAGAACAAGGGAGCTAAATCCGTTGGAAAACTTGCGTGATGCGATGAATAGACATCGGTTTAGAGTTTCTTTTTGCCAGGTAAAGGAACTGGTTTTAGGGAAAGAAGGAAACTGGCTTTGGAAATATTCCATTTCTTCGACCACCTTTGGGATCACGTAGAAAAAAAAAAAACAAACAGTGGAAGGATCCATAGTTTGCTTGGCGTCCTGTGTCTGACTGGTCACAAAGGTAGTGAGGGATCATTGTTTTTAACTAGGTCTGGCTGGCCATAACAGCAGAAGAATCGATTGTTTGATGGGATGTTCGTGTTTGACTGATCAATCAAACAAAAGTTTTCATTCTAGACTGTCTTGTTCATGATAAGTTTTTGAGGCGGTTAGAACAAGATTTGAAAGCAGTCTGATTCTGTTTACATATCCTTATTCTGAAAAGATCAAGAAACTGCTCAGCCACTGTGCAGTGTCTCCTCTGGTGGATGTCTGAGACAGGTTGACTCCTGTGAACTGCCATTGCTGGCACTGCAACAGCAGAAACCTGGATGTGGCTATGTATAAGGAGGATGTAGACAGTAGCGTGGGTGTAGCGCCAGTATAACCAAGAGAGAAGCTGAGATGGCCAAACAAAAGTGTTACCTTAACACCCATGGTTGATGAAAAGTAAAGATGATAGAGAATTTTTTAAAATAATACAACAGAGGTAGGCATCAGTTTGAGTTTCAACAAGGAGGCGTCACAGACCTGTCTATATTAGCTACACCACGTCCGCTGCGTTATGAGAGGAAATACGATGAGGTGTTTAAATAAATGAAGGAGTTAAATAAAAGGTTTGGCAAGAGGGTCTCGTGCATAGCATGAAACAGATACCTGACCAGTGCATTCATCTGTACTAGAAATACTGCCTGCAAAAAC
>JADBJO010000057.1:1062500-1075000 GCA_016801955.1 Conus betulinus | reverse complement strand
TCCCAGCTACAGCCCGGCAATCCCAGCTATAGGCCGGCATCCAGCTACGGCCCGGCAATCCCAGCTATAGGCCGCAATCCCAGCTACAGCCCGGCAATCCCAGCTATAGGCGGCAATCCCAGCTACAGCCCGGCAATCCCAGCTATAGGCCGGCAATCCCAGCTACGGCCCGGCAATCCCAGATACAGCCTGGCAATCCACAGGGAGCAGTCACTGTCACGTCCTCAATGGGGGTGACTCACCAGAGGAGACACTACGCTGTGACTAAGTTTTCAATCCACAGGGAACAGTCTCTATCAAGTCGTCAAGGGGTCACCCTCTAGAGGAGAAACTGCACTGCTGTCAAGTATCTTGAATAGTTTTCAGTTTCATTTGTCTGATCCAACATATGCAGGGCACTACTAAGCCATCTCACGGCAGCACAAAATTGCTTTGTTGTAGAGCCAGAGCGCACAACCATCCTCTGTGGAAGGCACGTCTATGTCCATCCAGTTATAGGCCCCATGAGCGCGCCGACTCCGGCAACATGAGCATGAACTCATCACCGGTGTAGACATGGAGACGAAATCGAAACTGAGGTCACCACTAGATAAGAGTAATGAAGATAAATGTTAGGGAGTCAGAGACAGGGCTGTACACTGTATTTCCTTATTGGCATTTAGTCCTGGCATCAACCATTGGTCCTGGCATCAACCATTGTCCTGGCATCAACCATTGTCCTGGTATCAACCTTTATCCTAGGATCAACCTTTGTCCTAGCATCAACCTTGTCATGGCATCAACCATTGTCCTGGCATCAACCATTGTCCTGGGATGAAAAAATGAACCATTGTCCTGGCATCGACCATTGTCCTGGCATCAACCATTGTCCTGGCATCAACCTTTGTCCTGGCATCAACCATTGTCCTGGTATCAACCTTTGTCCTAGCATTGATCTTTGTCCTAGCATCAACCTTTGTCCTAGCATCAACCTTTGTCGTAGCATCAACCAGACTTTGTCTTAGCATCAGCCTTTGTCCTGGTATCAACCATTGTTGTGGAATCAAGCACACTTTTTCCTGGTATCAACCTTTGTTCTGGTATCAACCTTTGTCCTAGCATCAACCTTTGTCCTAGTATCAACCATTGTTGTGCCATCAGCCAGACTTTGTCCCGGGTATCAACCAATGTCCTGGTATCAACCTTTGTCCTGGTATCAACCATTGTTGTGGCACCAACCAGACTTTGTCCGTGCATAACCATTGTCGTTGCCTCAACTAGACTTTGTCGTGGTATCAACCTTTGTCATGGCATCAACCTTTGTCGTGGCATCAACCTTTGTTGTGGCATCAACCATTGTCCTGGTATAACCATTGTCGTGGCATCAACCGACTTTGTCCTAGCATCAACCTTTGTCGTGGCATTAACCATTGTCCTGCTGTGAACCATTGTCGTGGCATCAACCAGACTTTGTCCTAGCATCAACCTTTGTTGTGGCATCAACCTTGTCGTGGCATCAACCAACTTGTCCTGGCATCAACCATTGTCCTGGTATTAACCATTGTCGTGGCATCAACCAGACTTTGTCCCTAGCATCAACCTTTGTCGTGGCATCAACCTTGTCCTGCTGTGAACCATTGTCGTGGCATCAACCAGACTTTGTCCTAGCATCAACCTTTGTTGTGGCATCAACCTTTGTCGTGGTATCAACATTGTCGTGGCATCAACCATTGTCCTGGTATTAACCATTGTCGTGGCATCAACCAGACTGTCCTAGCATTAACCTTTGTCGTGGCATCAACCATTGTCCTGGCATTAACCATTGTCGTGGCATCAACCAGACTTTGTCCTAGCATCAACCTTTGTTGTGGCATCAACCTTTGTTGTGGCATCAACCAGACTTTGTCCTGGTATCAACCTTTGTCGTGGCATTAACCTTTGTTGTGGCATCAACCAGACTTTGTCCTGGTATCAACCTTTGTCGTGGCATCAACCTTTGTCCTGGCATCAACCTTTGCCCCGGTATCAGCTGTATCAGCTTGCCCCAGAGATACTGGCAACTGTGATGATGGTCAGAAAATGTGAGCAACATTCTCAAATGCTCATCCATTAAGCTGATGAAACTCAGCTTCATGAATGGAATTCTCCCACCTGAGCTCATAGTGAGGTCAGCTGAGGGTAGGAGTCCGGGCATGGGCTGAACATTCCCGCAAATATATGGCTATGACGGGGAATCGAACCCACAATCTCCCGGCATGCAGTTTGTGATGATTACTAGTGTGCTATGGAGGCTAGTCATCGCTTATTTCTTTGTTGCTATTAAACAAAAAGACATTTTTTTATTTCCTCTGTTTGGCTTCTTCTTTTTTTTTTTTCCTTTTCTAATTTGTTTTGTTTCGTGTCTTCTTCTTCTTCTGGTGATGGTATAGGTATGTAGCTTGCCCATCACCTCCCTCCCCCCTCTTAAATCCCCTCATCCCTACTCCCCAAAGGTGAATTCTCTGACTCTCTGATGCTGAGGGGCATATTAACTGAATGTTTCTAAAACCACACCTGGAAACCATTTCTCTTAACTCTTTCTCTCTCTCTCTCTCTCTGTCTCTCTCTCTCTCCTCTCTCTCTCTCTCTCTCTCTCCTCTCTCTCTCTCTCTCCTCTCTCTCTCTGTCTCTCTCTCTGTGTGTGTGTGTGTGTGTGTGTGTGTGGTTTTTATGCTTGATTACACAGAAATCAACAATGCGTTTGATGGCATAATGCTAGCCACAGAATGTGAATGTAGATTGTTTAATTGTTTTTTCCTTCATATTTACGTTATAGATGTAACTGTTTATAAAACAGTGTAATGACATCAAATCCATTGCCTACTTTTAATTAAAGATATTTCTAAAGTAGTGTGATGACATCAAATACATTATCAGCTTTTGAATATATATATATACATATATTGCCAAAGTAGTGTAATGACATTAAATGCATTGTTCCCTGTTAAATACCACTATTTCCGAAGTACCGTAATGACATCAGATACATCGCTGCTTTTTCATGATAATTATTTCCAAAGTAGAGTGATGAAAAAAAAAATACATTGTCTACTTTCAAATGTAAATGTTTCCAAAGCGGTGTAATGGAATCAGATATATTGTCATCTTTTAAATATAAATATAAGAGTAGTGTAATGGCATCTAATACATTGTTTTCGTTTGATATAACTATTTCCAATTAGTGTGTTGACATTAAATACATTATCTGACAAGTAGTGTAATGTCATCAAATACATTTGTCTCCAAAGCAGTGCAATGACACTAGATACATTGTCTCTGAAGTAGTGTAATGACGTCCAAAACATTGACACAGTAGTCTAATGAAAGACGAAAGAAGTGTAATGACATTAATACACTGTCTCCAAGGAAGTGCAACGACATAAATAAATTGTCTCCAGGGTAGTTTAATGACAGCAAATACATCGTCTCCAAAGTAGTGTAATGACAATAAATACATTGTCTCTGAAGTAGTGTCATGACGCTGAATACAGTGTCTCGATAATAGTGTAATGATAACAACTACACTGTTTCCGACGTAGTGTAATGACATCAAATACATTGTCTCCATTGTCTCTAGTTTGGAGACAATGTATTTGATGTGACTAAAATACATCGTCTGCTTCAGTGTAACCACTCTAACCTCACTAAATGTTTCTTTCTCCCCAACCCTTCCCCCTTTCCCCAGAACAGAATTAAACAAAACAAAGCAGCAAACAAATAAAAACCATTTAAAATGATCAGTTTATATGCATGTCCCGTTTTCCGAGAATATTTATAAACACACACACACACACACACACACACACACACACACACACAGAGAGAGAGAGAGAGAGAGAGAGAGAGAGAGGAGAGAGAGAGAGAGAGAGAGAGAGAGACAGGAGACGAGGAGACAGGCACACACTACACACACGCGCGCACGCGCCCACGGGGGGGGGGGGGGGGGGGGGTGCGTGCACACACACACACACACACGCACACACACACACACACACACACACACACACACACACACACACACACACAGACACACACACAGACACACACAGAGATCAAACAAATATGCAATGTCATAAACGAAGTAACATTGTTGCATTGAGTTATAGTGTCACGACATAATGTACAAAGCGATGTGTATGATACGCTTGACAGCGAAGCTCACAAACTCAACTACTTTGTAAGCTCATTTCTCATGCAAAAGGGGAAAACTGAACCTTGATCAAACTCTTTGCTAGATGAGTCCACATAGAGGTACATGCAGAAGACTTCAAAAGGCCTGCTGAACCTCTGTCAAGAATGTAACAGATAAGAATGGTAAAGTCCAGAATCGTCTTCCTGAGAGTCCACCAGGTCCCTTCTAAACAGGTGACTTGCAGTGTAGAGTGTGAGAGGGATTGTTATATAGGGCTTGACCGTTTAGTTGACTGACCTCCACTGCCTTTGCCACCTGTAGATGTGAAGAGGGGAGTAAAGGTCAACCTCCCCCCACACTATTTTGTCTCTGTGTAAAAAAAGAATTAAAAATAAACTGAAATCGAAGCGCGGTTATTCTCACACTCATAAAGAGAAGGGGAGAAAAGGAGTGGGAGAGGATTGTGGACGGGTAGAAGGAGGGAAGGGGAGGGAGAGGGCGTGGGGAGATGAAATAGGTCATGACAGTGGAGCACACTCCTGAAGAGACACTATTGAGGAGTGAAGAAGGCTTGAAGGGAAGACAACCGGCCAAAGAGAGAGAGAGAGAGAGACCAGAGAGAGAGAGAGAGAGAGAGAGAGAGACAGACAGACAGACAGACAGACAGACAGACAGACAGAGACAGAGAGAGCGTTATCAGTGGTCTGTCGGAAATGCCAGTTGTTTATGACCAGGCAAACACGTGCCAGTCAATGGAATGGAGAGATTCAAGTGGTCTGAAAGGTATTTCCGTGAGTGTTTAGAAGTACTAGCATAAATCTTGTGAATTCATGAACCCCTGCTGACTTTCGTCTGGGAACTGCTTTGAAGTGTTTGAGTATTCCACAGCTGTACATGGTCATTACTCAAGTGACACTGGACAGGGAAAAGACCTACAATATGCCATAACATTCTTGTTGCAAATATACTGCTCAAAACAATTTAAAAGCCACCTGCATTTTTCATATGGTTTAGATAACGCATCGTAGTTTATAGAATTCAAAGCTTTTGTCCAATTTTGCACTGAAAGTGTAACAACTGCTTCCATGCAAAAATGGTTTTGCCATGTGTTTTCAGTTCAATCTGAGTCTATATAGTAGGTTGAACGAGTTCACAAAAGAAACACCGAAATCACAAAAACATGGTCGCGGTTTGCGAGCGCATAGCTGAGGCAGCAGAGCTGGGCTGACTGCAAACCACATTGCACGTGCAAGTCGTGCCTTTACTGAACACATGGCAACCAGTTTTACTGACCAGTGGGTATGAAAAAAAGCCGCTTTTGGGGGGTGTTTTTAACCATGCCACCAAGACGGAGATTAAATGACAATGACCGGGGAAGGGCTGTTGCTCGGCTTCAAGAAGGTGTAGGTGTCAGAGAAGTTGGTCGTCGCCTTCAAGTGCATCATGCTGTCATCCAAAGACTTTGCGACTGCTTCAGCGCCACCAGTAGTACTGAACGAAGATGGTCTGGCCAGCCTAGGTCCACCACCAGACAGCAGGACAGGCTGCTGGTTCTGACAGCGCTGAAACAAAGAACTGCCACTGCAAACAACCTCAGGCGACAACTGCGTGCTGCAGCGAACGTCAACATTTCCGACCAAACTGTTGTTCGGAACCACCTGAGAGAAGGTAACCTCCGAGCAAGACGGCCAGCTGTTCGACCTGTGCTGATGGCGGCTCACCGTAGTGCGCGACTAACCTGGTGCCAAGCTCATGTTGCCTGGACGAGGCAGCATTGAGCCCGGGCGATGTTTTCTGACGAGTCACATTTTGCTTGGCTCTTCCACGATGGTCGCATATGTGTCTGGAGGCGGATGGGGGAACGCTACCAAGAAGCCAACGTAATCGAACGGGACCGGTATGGCGGGCGGTCTATCATGGTATGGGGTGGCATAGGAAGGAACTTCAGAACCCCCCTGTACCGAGTTGAAGGCAATCTAAACTGGTGTGGGGTACAGGGACAACATTCTTCATCCTCTGGTTCTGCCTACCCTGCAAGCCCTGGGCCCTGACGCCATCCTCCAGGACGACAACGCCGCCCGTCCCCACCGTGCCAGGGTGGGTAAACGTCTTCTTGGAGGAGCAGCAGGTCAACCGCCTCGACTGGCCAGCGTCCTCGTCCGACCTTAACCCGATCGAGCACGCCTGGGACGTCCTGGGGCGCCTTCTTCACGAGAACCACCCTCCAGCAGTGAACCTGGGCCAGCTCTTCGACTTTTTGCAGCAGGAGTGGAACAACATCTGCAGCTGACTCTCAGGAGGCTTGTGGACTCTATGAGACAGAGATGTCTAGCTTGTATCGCGCTAATGGCGGCCATACTGAGTATTGACATTGATTGTATTTTGATTTGACTGTTCTGATTTCTGAAATGAAGGTGTTCATCAATTAAGCCCATGAAGTTGTTTTTGAGCAGCTGTTATTCGTTTATCGTTCCGTAGATGAATTTTCAATTAAATTGTTTGAAGAAGTTATTTTGTTTTCAGTTTGAATTGTGTGTGTGAAATGTTTTCAACTGGTTCTTAAATTGTTTTGAGCAGTGTAGTATTCTGAAAGAACTGGGTATAATGAATAACACATTGTGTTCTTTTTATGAGACAGAGAAAGATTCAATACAACACTACTTATGGGCACTACAGTTACGTTAACAGTTTCTGGGTGAACTAGAGAGAATAACAGGAATAAAATGCGAAGACTGTGTTGAAGAATCGAACTTAATATAGAATTGGTGTTGTTTGGTAATGATGATAAATAAAACAGACAAAGGGTGTGACCAAATTATCCTGTTTACTAAATATTTTGTATATAAATGTAATCAAACGTTATCCGCAATGCCTTTTGAACGAGTCAAAGAGCAGGTATGAAATCGAACAATACATGCGCCGCATGCAAATGCTAATCACAGAATTTCGTAAGAAGTAGTATCCCTCTCAGTTTCTTGTGGAAAATAACAGATATATACCTTTGTCTAGTAATGTAGATATTTAATATTTTCCAACAGACTGTTGTACTTAGACGAGTTTTTTTTTTTTTTTAACCTGGATTACTGTTACAGTTCGATGCATTGATGGAATACATTGTACCTCAGCTACTAGATCAATTGCTCTGTCTTTACATGTTGTAATGATGAAACGCATTTGTTTGTAAATGTTTCAAAAATGAATTTAAAAAGTGACACTGGGCACACAGATAGGGTTATAACGTTTCTGTTGCATTGTTTTCAGGAAAGACTGAAAAAAAAAGCTGAGAAACAGAGCTACTACTGCATGTCTAGTCTGAAGCAAGGAGCCATTTTTGCGTGAGAGCTCCGGTCCCTGACACTCGCTGTACCCCCGACAGGTGACAAGGAGCGTGGAGTGTCGCTGACAACCAACAAAGCCTTGGCCTTGTCTTCACTTGGAACAACACAGACAGCAAGCAGGCAGAGTTCCGTGCTTGCATTCCATTGACAACAACCACTTCACTCTCCCTATGGTGAAGAATGGACACAACAATGGAGTTAAATCCCTAACGGGAAAAGATGTGCGTTGTGCGATGAACAGACCTCATGAATTGTTTCTTCGGAAATTTCCTTTCTTGGATAACCATAATGGTCAGATCGAAAAAAAAAAACAACCAACAGGTCCATAGATTGCCTTGCAGACAGTGTGTGTGTGTGTGTGTGTGTGTGTGTGTGTGTGTGTCTGTGTGGGTGGGTGTGTGCGTGTGTGCGTGCGTGCGTGCGTGCGCGCGCGTGCGTGCGTGTGTTTGTGTGTGTTTGAAAAATGATAGTGAAGAGATCCACTGCTCAGTTTACAGATTGCCACTATTTGATTTGAAGATCGTGTCTACAATCAAAACGGCAAAAGAATCCACTCTTCAACTTGTAAACTTTGCAAACTGTTTTAACATGAGTCAGCTTAAAGTTTTACCAGTTTACTGGTCAGTTCCCACGCTATTTTCGTTTAAAAATAGGGTTTAAGGGCTGTGTGAATGTTTCAGTTACTTTACCCTGTTACTGAACACACTGAAGTGAATTGACTACAGTGCAGTATCCTCTCTGGTGAGTTGCCTCTCAGTAACACAACAGTTATTGTTTCCTGTGGACTGTCTTTGTCGGTACAGTGACAGGAGGTGCTGGATGAAGCTGTGTATGAAGTGGCCACTGTGAGGGGGCGTACGAATGACACATCAAGGGGGTGGGGGGGGTGGGCACAGAAGCTGAGGCAGAAACAAAACTATTTTTACACCACCATCCATGGTTGATTGTGAGCAAAGGCAACAATGTACACATTTGGGCGAAAACATTGCATGGTTTTGTCTTCGGTACAATCAAAGACGTATTGCTGCGTGCAGACCAGTCTACATACCTTAGAACACGTCTGCTAAGCGTCTACAACACAGAGTGTAAGATTCAAAGCTAGATGACGAAAGAAATGGGCAAGTCAAATAAAATGTTTGACACCTCTCTCTCTCTCTCTCTCTCTCTCTCTCTCTCTCTCTCGCGCGCACACACACACACACACACACACACACACACACACACGCACGGACGCACGCACGTCTTCTTTCCACATTTCCCAGCTCAAGCTTTCATGCCCTGGACTCCACCCAAGCAGAGAGAGAGAGAGAGAGAGAGAGAATTGGGTGGACGGGTGGAAGGATGAAGGTGAAGACAGAGGTGGGGGGAGAGTCAGGTGAACTTTTGGGGCATGTGGACAGAGCTCGGGACAGATAGTTGCATGGGGCTTAACAAGACAGAGGGCGACAGTACACACACAGCTCTGGCCACATCGTGGGCAAACACTAGTCACACCGCGCAGACGACCTACTTACTTTGTACATGTCCTCTCTCTCTCTCTCTCTCTCTCTCTCTCTGTGTGTGTGTGTGGGTGTGGGTGTGTCCTCTGTCTTCTCTTATTGTCTGCCTCTTTTCTTCTCTTTATTTATCTGTATTTGTCTGTCCCTTCTCTTTCTTCGTCTCTCTCTCTCTCTCTCTCTCTGTGTGTGTGTGTGTGTGTGTGTGTGTGTGTGTGTGTGTGTATGTGTGTGTGTGTGTGTCCCCTTTCTCTGTCTCACTGTGTCTGTCTGCCTCTTTCTCTCTCCCTCTCTGTTTGTATGCCACCTAGTCTTGTTTTCTCTGACCTCCACTTCTATCTCTTTTTCTGTCTGTCTGTGTGTCTGTGTGTCTGTCTGTCTGTCTGTCTGTCTGTCTCTCTCTCTCTCTCTCTCTCTCTCTCTCTTATGTCTGCCAAATGTCTCTGTTTCTCGGTTTGTGTGGTCAAAAACAATTGGCTTCTCGAAAAGAACACTCATAACGCATTCTCCGTCTGTCTGTCTGTCCGTCTGTCAGTCTTAGACTGTCTTTCTCTTTCTCTACCCACTACTGTTTTTTTTTTTTTTTTTTTTTTTGTTTTTTTTTTTTGTTTTTTTTTTTGCTTTCGAATGTCTGTCTGTCTGTCTCTCTCTCTCTTAAGGGTTGTGATTAGCGTCTGCTGAGAGTTGAATTGTTGAATAAAACTCTGGACCTACGAAAAGTGGCAGCTCATTGCGCAAGCCAAGACTGAGGAGCGTTTCTCATTTTAACAGCGCGCCTCAGCCTGTCCTAAAGTGAGTAATCCACCTTGTGTTAAACAGCCAATTCTGTCTGAGATGATGAAAACCATGTCTGAAACGAACGATTCCCTTAACTCAAAAATGGACTTGATTAGAGAGCACGTGAAGCAGGTTCGTGACGAATGTGGCGGCCTGAGGGTAAAGATGGACCGGCTGAAAGAAGAAAATACGAAGTTAAAGCATCACAACGACAGCCTGAAGAACACAGCAGTTGACCTCGGCAAGAAGTTATATGATCTGGAAGGCAGGTCGAGGCATAATCACCTCATTTTCTACGGTCTGGAGAAGAGGGACGGGAGAGACCAGCGAACAGTGTGAAGGTGTGCTGCAAAACCTGATCACAGGCAAGCTGGGGTTGACTCGCGAAATTGAATTCGACAGAGTCCACAGACTGAGCTCCAAACCCAACGCTCCTGTGATCGCTAGGTGCACCTTCTTCAAGGACAAGGCTGAAATCTCGAGCGCCAAGAAGAATTTAAAAGGCACAAAAATCTTTGTGGGTGAAGACCTCTCTTCACGAGTGCGTGAAATACGACGTAAACTGCCTCTTCATCTGACGGACAAAAGAAAGCAAGGATGTCGGGCCTCAATGGTATTTGATCATTGATTGTTAATGGACAGAAGTTCGGTCTTGACCATCACGACCATCTTGTTCAACTAAAACAGCGGTCAGGTCGGCCTTCTGAAGAATGTTAACTATCGTGTCAGTCCAACTATTTACGAGCTTAAGTGTGTGCATCTGTCAAGTTCGGGGGCTCAAATTAACATTACACCGTCTTCAAGCCTATCCTCAGATCCGCGTATACAAACAAGCGAGCGCACGTCACCGTCAACGGGGCTCATGTTGCACGTGCCGTAATGGGGGAAGGGGGATTCTGAACAGGTTGACAGCGTGTACCCAGGCCGTTGCAGTTTCAGTGACCGTATCGCTGTGCTGGGATCATTGTCAATGGTGACCAACTTTCACGTGCAGTGACAGGTGAGGGGCACCGAACATGCTGACAGAATGAGCTCGGGTCGTCGCAGTGACAGTGTGACAGTGACAGTGTCGACGTGTCGACGTGACGCAAACTGTGCTTACCGTCATGATTATTCCATCAATCAACATATCAATGACAATGTTAATGGTGCCATCACTGTTAATGTTGCAAATACAGTTTTTGATGATGCCGTTACTGTTGATAATGCTGATACAGGTGTTGCATTTAAAACGTACTCATTCTTACACTGGAATATTCAGGAATTACTTTCAAAAGTTTATAACGGAAATTTTCTTTCTTTCGTATGTTCTTATGATTTTGTCTGTCTTGTGGAAAAATGTCATGATCATGTTAAGTTTCCAGGTCATGCAATGTTCAGTGAACCTGCCGTTAAGCTGTCGTGACAAGGAAGACGTTCTGGTTGTATTCTTTGCTTAATTAGGAAAGAGTTGGACAATATGTGACAAAAATAGATGGAAATCATTCAACTATTCTCTTATTTAGAGCAGATAAATCGTTGTTTGATCTACCTAAAGACATGATATATGTGTGTGCTTATGTGCAGCCAGAGGGTTCACCATTTTATACATTTTTTGATGTTGATAATGGGATTGTTCATTTGGAAGAATGTCTCGGCGACTGCATCGTCACGTTATGGAATGCGAGTATTGTGCTGTCAGAAGATCTTAAAAGCAGAAAGTCGAATAGTTCACGGACTTCATTTCCATCACTTCATAAATGCGCTTTCCGTAGATTTTGGAAGACAGCCCACAAGATAAGGTTCTCAATCCTCACGGTAAATGTATAGGAGATGTATGTACTGCTTTAAATGTGTGCGTGTTGAACATGTGTGATGGCGACCTTCATTGCCGCTGCACGTTCATTTCTGTCACTGGCAGTTGTGGTGTTGTTGATTATTTTGTGATGTCATACGATTTGTTCTCCATTCCATGTGATTTTTGTAATTATGTCTGTTTTGGAAAGAATTGACTCCGGTCATATACCTGTAAGGATGTCCTTACATGTACCAAATGGAAACACTCCTGTTGCAAAAAAAAAAAAAAAAAAAAAAAAAAAAAAAGCCGAGATATGTGCACATTTGACAAAAACAAAAGGAGAGGCTATCTAAATGTCGTAGTACTCAAAGCAAAACAAAGGTCTGATAAGCTATCTTACCACCAAACAAGAGAACAGCTGTCTTTCCATCCAACCAGCTTAAAGAAGGGCTAACTGGATGTGTTGCCACCCAAAAGGTAAAGACGCTAAAGCAAAAAAGACTAACCACCTGCCTTATCACCCAAATAAGTGAAACTAAAGGCTGTCTTACATCTGTCACAGATTTCTTTAAGCATGTACTTTAAAGAGATGATTTTACTGCACAAAAAAGAAAGTTCTTGTTATCCTGTCTTCTTCATGTTTGTATTAACCTTTTGACCCATTTGAAAAACAGCACTTTTTAAAACCAAAACAAAATAACTTGTTGTTTAATCACCCAAACTAGCAATCTCCCTTTATGTGATTTAGATAGTATATCGCGATAAATGAAGCATGAGCAGTTTAGTCATCGCCCCAACCCCCACCCCCAACCCCCACCCCCATTTTACGATAAAAAGAAATTAAAACAGAGGGAGGCAGGGAGAGAGAGAGAGGGGACCAGTGGGGTGAGGGAAGGGAAGGCGGGAGGAGGGGAAAGGGGCAAGGCAGAGAGCATGGCTGGAGCACTCTAAAGCCTCATTAA
>JADBJO010000057.1:1047500-1060000 GCA_016801955.1 Conus betulinus | reverse complement strand
CTCTCTCTCTCTCTCTCTCTCTCTCTCCCCTTTTTTCCCTCCCTCCCTCCATCTGCCATTTCCCTGTCTCTCTCTCTAATGCAAAGACACCATGCATGAAGTGGCAGTCCTCAACTTGAGGGTTTCTTTTTCTTTGATATTATCTCTGTCTGCTTGTCTATCTATCTATCTATCTATCTATCTATCTATCTGTCTATCTGTCTCTCCTCTCTCTCTCTCTCTCTCTCTCTCTCTCTCTCTCTCTCTCTCTCTCTCCCTCTTCTTCCTTTTCCTTCTGCCATGCTCACATCTCAAATTTGCCATTCCCTCCACCAGAGCGTGTCTTGCTCTTTACTACGCGTTGATGGTGACGGTTATAGCCCTACAGAATCATAGGGAAAGATAAGCTTTGGGGGGACTGGCAGGAACAGAGAAGAAAAATTCAAAGGCAGATAACCTCCTGTGATTTCCCCACCTTTGGGCACTTAACTCCACTTCTACCACCACCCCTACCACCAACCTCTTCATCTCTTCCTACCCCCCCCCCTCTCTCTCTCTCTCTCTCTCTCTCTCTCTCTCTCTCTCTCTCTCTCCAGAGTTGCAATATACAGTACAATATACTATGGTAAACTTAACAATAAACAGTCTTAAAAGAAGAGACAAATCACAAGACAAGTCTTGAATGTTGTTTGTCTTGCCTGAAGAAAACCAAAGAGGTTTAAACGAGTCGTGGTTTGTCTTGTAATTTGTTTGTCGCTTTCGTTTGGCGGAGCAGTAACTCTTCTTTCAAGTTTGTTTCAATTTTCGCCTGCAGTCACCTCACTTCGAAAACATCAATAAACAGGTCGGGAAAGTTGGTGTGGTAAGCAGACATTTAAAAGTAAATATATATTCTAATTTCACGTCTGAATCTTTACATTTCGCATAGAGCACTACCACATCCAATGCATCGTCCATTTTCGTGTAACCACCTAAAGGTGGTTAGGGGTGGCATAATATGATGTTGACATATTGTTTTGTCCGTCGAGACGACGAAGACCATCTAGTCATCCTGGGATCAGGGGTGAGTGCGTAGATGGCTGGTCAGGCCGATCTGCGCCCGGAAAGACCTATCACAGTATGGGCAGGGGATGATGGTGGCGGCAGTTGGAGATCTGTTGACTCTGGTCTTCCTGATCATCCTGCGCTCAGCTGCAGCAATTCTGTTACTTTCGCAGGTCTCTGCACCTTTGCGGACAACTGATCGCCACACGTCTCTGTCCTGGGCAGTCTGTTCCCAAGTTGTGTGGCTGATGTTCAAGGCCTTCAGGGAAGATTTGAGGTTGTCCTTGAAACGTTACTTTCTGGCCTCCATGAGAGTGTTTTCCTTGTTGTAGTTCGCCAAACAATAGTTTCTTTTGGCCGCCGATGGTCTGGCATGCGAACTACATGACCTGACCTTGCCCTTCCTTGTGATATACACACTAATCAAGGTTCCATAATTTTTTTTTTTAATTTTGCAGATACATGACATTCACATACATATACATAAACTACAAAGAACAACAACAACAACCCATACATACATACACATACATATACAGATCACCAGATGAGAATTTAAGGTAGTTCAACATGAGTCCAATTACATAATATAAGACAGGTGTAAATACATTTATGAACATATTCAAACATTTTATGAATATTCAAATTTTTATGAATTTTTCACACACACACACACACACACACGCGCGCGCGCGCGCGCGCGCGTGCGCGAATCTGTACGCATCTGTACAAACATTTGGCAGTGTCAAGTCTAAAAAGGGAAAATGAACCACGAAGACTTCAAAAGAAAAAAAGGAAAAGGGTTAACCTATAATATAGTAGCATTGTATGATATATTATGATAGAAGCACAACTAGCCATAATTATTACACAAAATACACGAACATTTAGACATGGGAAAATAATGGTTTGTATGTCAGCCATTTTTTAAAAAAAAGTTGTATAGCATAAGCTTAAATATGCATCACGTTGATCGATTTTATATCTATAGTTTAATTTTTTTCAAAAAAGATGTTGTTTGTGGAAGGCTTCCTTCTAATTTGCATGTGTATACGTAATGTTTTGCTAGTAATATAATGAAATATAAAATTTCATCAAGAAATGCCTTTAGAGCAGTCCTGTACCACCCTTGGAGGCCTGCGCTGTGTTGACGATGGGTACAGGCACGCGCAGGACACTCCATTAAGATATCAAGGGACATAAGTGCTCCTGAACAGGGGTAAATCAGACTACAGGATGCAACTCGTAACAGCCTTAAAGTAGCAGCCCCCATGGGCGTACCACCCTGTATTTCATGACTGCAGAGCCCACCGGCAAAAAAAAACACCACCCCCCCAGCTGTCGAGCACACCCCACAGACCCAACCACCCCTGCCCACGGACAGATGAAGACAGTGCCACTCCAGACACAGCCAAGCTTTCGCCATACGGTCTTATGTGCCCTCAAGAGAGAATCCAAAGTTGTAGTCTTTCCCACTGTCAACAGGACTTTTCCCTGTGGTCAGTGGGTCTTTCCTCACCGTCACTGGACCTTTCTCCAGGGTCAGCCTAGTTAAGGCTGATAGTCACATTGAAGCCCAATGATATTAAGGATGCCGTTAATTTCATAATCTCTGCGTTGACACATTTTTCTTTAATTAAACCAACAAGAGAATTCCAAAACTGTTGAACATAAGCCCATTTCCAATCATATGCTCAACACTATCTTTACGTAAACCACAAAAACTACATTTATCATTATCAGCCACTCCCATTTCTTTTAAAATAACATTAGTACCTAGACACCTATGCAATATTCTCAGCTGAAACCATTTCAACTTTATCTTTAACTTTATTCAAGAAACTTTATGTCTTTAACTTTATTCAAGAAACATAATTTCCAGTTATGACGAACCGACATTTTCTGATCCCATTTGTCACAACATTTTGCTCGTAAATATTATCAATCATAATATCATAGTATAATCTATAGCCTTTATGAACGGCGAACAATTTCTTAAATGAGAGTGTTAAGTTAATACATTCATTGTTCTCAATAACAATATTAGATTTTCTTATGTAGTCAGTTATAGCTCGCATGTCCGAGGGATAGCAACGAGGACATGCCGACCTGCCGGTCCACAGAGTGTCCACTTGGGTACTGGCTATTCACTGGGCTGAAAGGAAGGCAATCGTGTCAGGTGACCATCACGGGTAGGCGACCGTCAGCCTGCAGGCAGAGTACCGAGACCATTCAGTCGTTCTTGTTCTGAGGAATGAATGGAAGGCTTCGGCCTATGGAGTGGTTTGCACCTTGTTGTCTATAGAGGTAAATAAGCATCAGTCCTGGCTGGTAGAGAAGTCCAGGCTGTTAGTATAATGGGTAGCTTTGGGGAATGGAACATGAGTTGAATAGGAGGTTATGCATTAACCACTTGGTACCCAAGTCCTTGTTGGTGCTAACAGCTGTGGTGTGTGTGTGTGTATGTGTGTAGGTGACTAGTGAATTGATTCCATTGGTGGAACAAAAATAACTCGGGGATTTTATTGGTACAAATCGTGTGATATGTGTGTGCCAGTGTGATTCATTGGTTGTTTGAACCAGTTAAACTCGAGTTCTCTCTCTTGTTTGAGAATGGATATAAAGGTGCCTGGAAAACCAGGAAGTGTGTGACTCACTTAAGGGAAAGTGAACTCGCCCGTCTTGCTGAGGGCTCAAGAAAATACAGCGAGAAGCAGAGGTTTGCTGTCGCCTCGTTGTCTCCTGGGTGGGGACGTAAGACAGTGGAGGTTGCTGTAGCCTCGGAGCCGACGACGAGAAGAGAATTGTCTCCCGTGGGGACGGTCGACAGCAAGACGTGTTAGCCTGTTGGAGCCTAGACAGGGAGCTGCCAGACAACGGTGGGGTGTTTGCAGCCAGAGAAGACCTGTGGGAGAGGCCGACAGGAGCCCTTTTCCGTGGAGAGGGCGAAGTGCGGTGGAGTCCGGGAGACTCGGTGTGAGGGGGTGCGACTCAAGCTACGTTGCCAGTGTCCCCCAACTGGGATTTGGCCAATCGGGAGGACACAACAGTGTGGCAGCAGCTTCAGCTCGTGGTCGCGCACAGTGTGATGAGAGAAACTGACGGTCAACCAAGGAATGCTGGCAAGTTATGGACGTTTCATTTGTTCTTAAGTTTATAAGTGTGCAAACAGAATAGTGAAATATTGTCTTTCCTGGTTAGTAAGAATCACTGAAGAACAGTTAAATAAAAGTGATTGTTTTTCTGTGAAAATTTTGTTGGTTTTCCCGTCACCTTTGTGCGGGCCCGATGTGAATGACAGAGTGCATGTGCGTATGTGAGAGCGCATTTTGGTTGTGAAAGCGTAAACACTTCTGTCTATAACCCCCTGCATCCCTGAATATGATAATCATATTTTAATAACGAGGGGGAGCGTCGGGTGTACTTTTGAAAAAAAGTTTCTATAAGCATCAAAGACGCCTCTCCAAAAAAGGTTATATGAAGTAAATTTTTGAAACTATTTCTGGACCATATTTGTTCAAAATTGGAAACTTAGGGACATTAGCAAGTAAAATGTCTTTCCATTTATGGACCGATTTTTCAGCCCTGCGAATCCAAGATAATTTAAGAAATGTGACAAATGTTCTTAAATCAGGAAGGCCAATACCACCATTTTTAACACTTTTGTGAGCTATTTTCCGACCGATTTTTTTCCGGTTTTTTTTTTTTTATTTTTTATTCCAGACAAATTGATAACATACTTGTTGACAAGTTTGAAAAAAGACATCTGGAGGATTTGGCAGAAGTAACCACAGATGAGTCAGTTTTGACAGAATTATGGATTTTAAAATTGCAACTCTGCCGAGAGGTGGTATCTGGCGTTTTACCCCATATCTTAAATAAGTACTTAACATCGGCTAGTCTTTTCTGAATAATTAATATTAAAAACAATCTTTCAAATCATTCGTAAACCATACACCAGGTATTCGAAATTTGGATGGATTCCAGTCAAATTCTAAATGCTCTAAATATCGGATTTTACAGTTTTTTTTTCTACTTCCAAGCCATATTACACTTGACTTACCCAAATTCATACGAAGATCTGAGACCAAGCCAAATCTATATAGAACACCAATACATGTTTCAAAAGAATTACGATCTCCTGCAAGCAGGAACTCTGTATCATCTGCGTACTGTAACAGTTTGTATTCTACATCATTAATTGTAATTCCTTGGATATCAAGATTTTCCCTGACCATTATTGCTAGTATTTCTACACATAACACAAACAAATAGGGAGAAATTGGGTCCCCTTGTCTATAACCTCTTTTTACGTTAAACCAGTTTGAGACTTGCCCATTTACGATGACACACGACTTAATGTTCTTATAAAAAGGTCTTTATCCATTTGCATGTATCATTTTTAAAACCAAAAAAACATCTAGTACTTTAAAAATAAATTCCCAATTTACCGAATCAAAAGCTTTTTCGAAATCTATATTTAATAACAACCCAGGTAAGTTATATTCATCCAAATAAGCACAATAGAATCATAAATCAGTCGTAAATTATCACCAATATATCTGTTTCTAATAAACCCTGTTTGGTCTTCGCTAATAATGTTTGGTAGTACTGATTTAATCCGATTTGCTATGCACGACGATCCAATTTTATATACGACATTTAAAAGTGAAACTGGTCTCTAGTTTTTTAAGTATTGTCTTGGTTTATCACCTTTGGGAGAAGATTAATAATTCCTTCTTTTTGTACACTGGTCAATTCCTCTTTTCCAAAACTTGCATTTAAAGCTCTGACGACGAATATACCAATCTTAGTCCAGAAAACCTTAAAAAATTCTGTGGTGAAACCGTCAGAGCCAGGGCTTTTATTATTACTCATGTTCTTCAGGACATGCGTTGCTTCCTCTAAAGTAATCTCTCCCTCTAAATCGTTTGCTTCTGTTTCATCTAGACAAGGGATGCTATTCACTAAGTTATTTATTTCACAATCCTGGACATTGTCTTCTGTACAGAGTTACTGGTAAAACTTCTGCACCTCTTGAAGGATATCCTTGTGATTTGTTAAAATGTCACCTGTTCATCGATGATCTTAGCCATATTGTTACTGACAAAATGCTGCTTTTCTAAATGGCAAAAATAACTACTAACTTTCTCCCCTTCTGCTATCTTAATCTAGCTCGTTTTGTTTTTCTCTAATTTCTTTCAACTGTTCTTTTTCATATTCATATTTCTAACATCATCCTCATTCTTTTCCTCAAGTTTTTCTAATCTAAAAATATCTTGCTATAATTGTTTTTTCTTTTTCCATAGTTCTTACTTTAGCTTTCACGTTAGAATACATACTTCAAATACACTGAAACAGCTTACCTTTAATACCATTCTTTTGAAGAACTGGCTACAGTAGTTTCCTTGAAACATAGTCAAAGGCCTTCTTAAAATCAATGAAAGCGACATAGAATTTAGGATTTAACGAAAACTGCTTTTGTATTATTGCTAGTATTGTAAACATGTGATCCACTGTTCAGTACCCTTTCTTGAAACTAGTCTGATATTCGCCGGTTACATTATACCCATAACTGTAATCTGTAGTTTATAATAGAACGGTATCGTTTGCTGCCGATATCACATAGTGACACACCTCTATAGTTTGCCAGGATCGTTAACATTACCTTTTTCTAAATAATGGTACTATAATTGATTCCTTCCAGGCTTCGAGGTATATTCCTCTGTCAAAAAGAGCACTGGAAAAATTTAACAAGAAACTCGACAATTATCTCACCACCACTTTTAAACATTTCTCCAATTAAACCATCTGGACCAGCAGATTTGCCGTTTTTCAATTCTTTTTATGGTTACTAAAACTCTTCTTTTGAAACTGGGTCATAAAATAAAAAACTGAGTTCATCAGTGGCTTCTACATCATTTCTATTGAACTGTCCACATCCTTGTCAAGGAGGTTTTTTGAAATGCTCGTGCCACTCATTAATAGAACACATCTGATTTCTACTCGGCCCTGCAGCCACCTGCTTGAGTTTGCTGTCACCATGATTTATGCTCACCTTTCCATCTTTTAAATTGCTATGTTCTCACAGTTCTCTTACCATTGAAAAAGGGTTTGAGGCCCGAAAACTTTGGGTCATTCTTATCTTTTCCTTGGATGACTTTTTCCACCCTTTTTTTTTTTTTTTTTTTTTTTTCATTTGTTTAATTTCTTCAGTCTTCATTTGCAAGATCTCTACCGTTCCCCACACAGTTTTTCGTTCTGTTCCCTTCGAGATTGATTTTCACGTTTTAAATTCGTTACTTTTACCTTCAGTTCGGTCAACCCTTCGTGTAGACCAGCGCAAATGTCTCTGACATGTCGAATATCCTCCTTCACCTCGTCGAACTTACTGTTGAGAATCTACATGATTTTCTTCAGCGTCGGGCCACCGGCGGTCCGTGAGGCAGAAGGCTCCAACAGAACCGTCACTGGCACTCTTCAGACGGCCCTTCCGAAGTCTCCGCCCTTCCGTGAGGAGCAGGCCCAGCGTTCAGCTCCACGCCCCCACAGCGGTGTTGAAAAACGCCGCAGTATAAATACACCAGGAGCAAGCCAACTATGACACCATTTAGCCGTCTGTGAAGTTTCAAGGTCCGGATAAACTTGGCTTTCTTCTTTCCAACTCGTCGAGCCATGACAGCAACTAAGACTGGCACAAATGCTCCACAAACGGCTCGGAATGACAACGCAGTATCTGGCATGATGACGACTGTGCAGTCTCCAATTTGATGCAGGGGCTCAGGTCAGTGAAACTTCACTTTGAAGTCGCAGCTCCTGTCACTCAGTGTTAACACTTCACCAGCCGGAAGGGGGGGGGGGGGGGGGGGGGGGGGGGGGGGGGGAGAGAGAGGGAGAGAGAGGGGATTACGGCCATAACGACAGACAGGCAGACAGAGAGAGAGGAGAGAGAGAGAGAGAGAGAGAGAGAGAGAGAGAGGGGAGGAGAGAGAGAGAGAGAGAGAGACGAATAGAATTATTCATTTAGACAGACGGCCATAGCGGACAGACAGGAGAGAGAGGGGGGGGGGGAGACAGACCGAGAGAGAGAAGAGAGAGAGAGAGAGAGAGACAGAGAGAGAGAGAGAGAGAAGGAGAGAGAGGAGAGAGAGAGGGGGGCAGGAGAGAGAGAGAGAGAGAGAGAGGACGAATAGAATACGGCCATTTAGATTACGGAGGATAGAGAGAGGAGGACAGGTAGAGAGAGAGAGACAGAGAGGAGAGAGAGGAGAGAGGGGAGAGAGAGAGAGAGAGAGAGAGAGAGAGAGAGAGAGAGAGAGGAGAGAGAGAGAGGGGAGAGATAGGAGACCGGAGGGCGGGATTCGAAGGATGCTGGAGAGAGACATGAGAGGGGAGGGAAGAGAGAGAGGATGAGAGGAGAGACAGAGAGGGGGACGGAGACAGAGGAGACAGACCAGGAGACGGGGAGAGAGAGAGAGGAGAGAGGGAGGGAGGGAGAGAGGAGCAGAGGAGAGGCGAGAGAGAAGGGGGGGACTGAGAGAGAGTGTATGACAGTACCCGGCAGACAGAGAGGGGGACTGAGAAGAGGACAGAGGGAGAGACCCGGCACAGACCGGGGACTGAAAGAGGAGGTGTGTAGAGTACCAGGCAGAGGACGGAGGACTGAAAGAGGAGTGTATGTACAGAACCCGGCACACTGTTTACCGGGGGAGAAAGAGGAGTGAGGACAGTACCCGGCAGTTTACCGGGGACTGAAAGAGGAGGAGGGTACAGTACCCGGCACAGAGAGGGACCGGGGACTGAGAAGAGAGGAGGGAGTAGGCAGACACAGTACCCGGCACACTGTTTACCCGGGGGGGGAAAGTGAGGAGTGAGGACAGAGAGGACAGGGACATTGTTTACAGAGGAGGAGAGAGAGAGGACCCGGCACAGGTTTACCGGGGGAACTGAGGAGTGATGTACAGAACCACTGAGAAACAGGGACCGGGGGACAATGACGGGAGGAGGGAGACAGTACCCGGCACAGAGTTTACGGGGACTGAGAGAGAGAGAGTAGGACAGTACCGGGCACACTGTTTACCGGGGACTGAAAGAGACAGGACAGTACCCGGGAGACTGAGACGGGGACGAACTGAAAGAGGAAAGGACAGTACCCGACAGACCACAGACAGAGGACAGACATATGAGGAAATGGGGATAGAGAAAGGGGGACAGAACCCGGACTGGGACTGGGGATAGAAGAAAGAGGGCGTACCCGGCACACTGTTTACTGGGGACTGAAGAGAGTGTATGTACAGTACCCGGCACACTGTTTACCGGGGGACTGAAAGAGGAGGAGTAGGACAGTACCCCGGCACATTGTTTACCGGGGACTGAAAGAGGAGTGTATGTACAGTACCCGGCACACTGTTTACCGGGGACTGAAAGAGGAGTGTATGTACAGTACCCGGCACACTGTTTACCGGGGACTGAAAGAGGAGTGTGGGACAGTACCCGGCACACTGTTTACCGGGGACTGGGGACCAGTACCCGGCACACTGTTTACCGGGGACCGAACTGGACACAGTACCCGGCACATTGTTTACCGGGGACTGAAAGAGAGGAGTGTGTGGACAGTACCCGGCACATTGTTTACCGGGGACCGAACTGGAGAAGAGGACAGTACCCGGCACATTGTTACCGGGGACCGAAAAGAGGAGTGTGTGGACAGTACCCGGCACTCTGTTTTACTGGGGACCGAACTGAGAAGAGGACAGTACCCGGCACACTGTTTACTGGGGACCGAACTGAGAAGAGGACAGTACCCGGCACACTGTTTACTGGGGACCGAACTGAGAAGAGGACAGTACCCGGCACACTGTTTACTGGGGACCAAAACTGAGAAGAGGACAGTACCCGGCAACATTGTTTACCGGGGACTGAAAGAGGAGTGTGTGTACAGTACCCGCGGGACTGAAACTGGGACGAGGACGAGGAGCACTCAGTCCTGCCCAGCAGTAGTCAGGAAGAATGGATGACGTACTTCCCAAATCTCTCTCTCTCTCTCTCTCTCTCTCTCTCTCTCTCTCTGTGTTTGTGTGTGTGTGTGTGTGTGTGGTGTGTGTGTGTGTGTGTCTCCACTCCCTCTCTATCCCTGTGTGTGTGTGTGTGTGTGTGTGTGTGTGTGGTGTGTGTGTGTGTGAGAGAGAGAGAGAGAGAGAGAGGAGTGAGAGAGAGAGAGAGAGAGAGAGAGAGAGAACGGACATACGAAACGAACGAACGAACGAACGAACAAATTTTATGCTAATAAGCTGTTAAGCTATTTAGCAAATCGGCGCGATGTACAATGACAAAACGCGACTCGATTTCGTTGACATGGAAACCTCAGCAATGTCATTTTCTTTCACTTTTACATGACAAAAAACGTGTACGAGAAAATTTCACACTGGTCAGTTCACCCACTGGATGGAATGTCACCCCCAGGTAAAATTGGATCAATCCGTGGAGAGCGCGCAGCCGCCGCCGTAGAGCACGTGCTTTGATTACTGCATGTTCTGTGTTGCGAGTGCGTCTTCCTTTCCGAAGACTGGCCAGTTTGACACATTCTTCGGATGACGTGTTTTCTTTCTTCCTGCTTCACGAACCAGAACAAGCAATCGTCCACCGAGTGCGGATCGCAGGAATATTCCAAACAATATCATCAAACTCACACAGCAGCACACCCTTACGATGAAGCACAACCTTCCGGAACTCCTTAGTTTTGTGCGGATCACGCAACTGTCTCTGCACTTGTCGATCAGTCAGAAAAAGCAACATAATGCTTTACCACTCCAGTGTCAAAAACCGGCGACTGTTTTGTCAACGGATTTTTCAACACTTATGTCGACGTCCGACTACTGGATTTCTGGATCACTGTTACACTCTGACTGTCGGGAACACAGAGACAGATGAACGTCCTGAATATGTGGCGTGTCATCATCATGGCATGTAGGCATGATGTTTTCTTCCGTAATGCCTTGTGTACTGAGCTGTGTACCGTGTTCGTTCTCTGACTCGATGTTAAGTGCGGCCAGTTCATTACCATCCATGGTGTTTCCGGGACTAGCACCGACTTGTTCACGTCGTCTGTTATTATTTTGTCCCTTTTTCTTTTCTTTTTTTCCATTCATTTTTTTCATTTTATTCTATTTTCTTTTCTTTTCTTTTTTTTTTTTTAGGGGCCACCAATCCACCATAATCACTACCGTCACTAATATATCATACGGTTCTACAAAGCAAGCTACAATCCACATTGTTTCACGCCCCCTCCTCCCCCCCACCCCACAATCCCCTCCCCCCTCCCCCTCACTATCCCTGTTTCCGTCCGGCGGCCATTTTTGGTCGTGTGCCGAATATGAGAAGATAAGTGGTTTCTCGTTCTTCGTTTTCACTGTCCAAAATATGTTGCTTTTGCCCGAAGGAGACCAAAGAGGTAGCGAAATGCATTGTGTCTAGTCCTGTGCTTTGTTTGTCTATGTCCTTGGCGGTAACTAACCCCCCTCTCTTCTATATTTGATCATTTCAGTTTCCGTGCCCTTTGAAACCGTGACTCAGGCGTTTTGAAACGGTATTGTCAATCAGCAGGGCATCAGGGCTGTCTCCGCAGTCGCTGGAAGTCCCATCATCATGGCATTGCCACAGGAAAATACAGAACTTTTGCCGCAGCTGAAAGTCATACCATCCCCCCCCCGGGACTAAGCGCACGTGTCTGTTCGCTTTCGGTTCTTTTTTTCCCCATATTCAATTTTATTTTTATTTTCCTTTCTTCTGTTCCCCCCCCCCCCAATCCCACATAATCACCCCCCCCCCCCCCCCCCCCCCCCCCCCCCCCCCCCCCCCCCCCCCACCCCCCCCCTCCCCCAACCCCCCCCACCCCCCCCCCCCCTCCCCCCCCCCCCCCCAATCCCCCCACCCCTCCCCCCCACCCCCCACCCCCCCCCCCACCCCCCCCCCCCCCCCCCCCCCCCCCCCCCCCCCCCCCCCCTCCCCCTCGTTTTCACTGTCCAAAATATATTTGCTTTGTCCTGAAGGAGACCCAAGAGGTCCCCCCCCCCCCCCCCCCCCCCCCCCCCCCCCCCCCCCCCGTCACTCCGTTTTTGAAACGGTATTGTCCAATCAGCCCCCCATTCAGGGCTGTCCACCCGCCCCCCCCCCCCCCCCCCCCCCCCCCAGCCACAGAAAATACCCCCCTTTTTCCCGAGAAAACCCCCCCCCGCCCTGTCGCTTCGTGTCAAACCACCCGCCCCCCCCCCACCAGAGAGAGGAGAGAGAGAGAGAGAGAGAGAGAGAGAGAGAGAGAGAGAGAGAGATGTTGTTCTCTCTCTCTCTATCAGTCCCTCCTCTATGTTAGTTTTTACATCTGTCTTTCTATATCCGTCTCTATGTACATGTCTCCTCCTCTCATTCTGCGTTATCCCTCCTCCCCCCGTCTCTCTCACTCTCTTGTCGTCTTCTTCCTC
>JADBJO010000057.1:1035000-1037500 GCA_016801955.1 Conus betulinus | reverse complement strand
AAACTTAAAGTGAAGTACTACTTTCATTCATGTCTTTTCATAAAATTATGTAATATGAGGAGAGAGAGAGAGAGAGAGAGAGAGAGAGAGAGAGAGAGAGAGAGCTTACATACGCGCGTGTGCGCGTGGGTGTGCGTATGTGTGTGTGCACAGACATAAATATTTGATTTAAAGCGCACATCAGGAGAGTGTCTTCTTTTCTTCTCCTCCTTCTTGATGTAATGCCCACAATCATCAAGTTGATTATTCTGGCATACTTAAAACTGGGTCTACGCAGCGGGAGGGAGGATTGGAGGGTGGGTAGGGGGGGGGGTCTAATGGGGGGAGGGGGGGGGAGGGGTGCACAAAAGTGTCAAGAGTGGTGGCATCCAGCCATCTCGTCCGGCAGATTGTTCCAGTCCCTGATGGTGTTGGGGAGGAAGGCGGCCCGACGATAGTCGGTGCGGCACTGCAGCTGGTGGAGTTGGTATTGGTTTTCCCTACGCTGTCTGACAGGGCAGGTTGAATCTTAGTTTTGTCGAAGTGGACTTGGTCATTGAGTATTTTATACAGCACGGCCAGTGCTGATCTTCGACGCTGCTGGAGTGAAGGCCACTGGAGTCGGTCAAGCATGGCGGTGACACTCGATCTGTTGTGGTATCTATTAACCACAAAGCGGGCTGCTCGTCGCTGAACCGCTTCCAGCTTTCTTACATGTGTGTCAGAGGAGGGGTCCCAAACTGTGCAGGCGTACTCTAAAATCGGGCGGACATAGCTTTTGTATGCTGTCTCTTTCAAGTTGATGGCGCTGATCCTCAAGTTGCGCCGCAAGAAGCCTAAGGTGTTACTAGCTTTGGCACAGATGATGTCAATGTGCTTGTCCCATGACAGATTGTTTTGAATGGTCACCCGAGGTATTTGGCCGACGTCACTGTCTGGAGTGTCTGTCCGTGCAGTTGGTACGTGCTGGTGAAGGGCTGTCTCTTATGGGTCACTGGGAGAGTGGTACACTTGCCTGGATGGAATGACATTTCCCAGCATGTCTACCAAAGCTCTAGCCGATGCAGATCTTCTTGCAGTCGGTTGGTGTCGTGGTCTGATGTCCTGACCCTGTACACGGCGGTGTCGTCAGCGAAGAGTCTGGTCCGCGCAGTGAGTTGCTCTGGGAGGTTGTTGATGTATACTAAAAACAACAAACGGTCCGACGACCGAGCCCTGTGGAACTCCTGAACGTACGCAGTAGAACTCTGATGTGTGCTGCCTTCGACTACCACCGCTGGTGTTTGATCAACGTCCAGAAGCGTTTTGCGGCTCTGTCTTGCCTCCAGTCGTCCTCAGTCAGCGTCTGGTTGATATATTTCCAGTACGCACATCTGATTCGTAACTGGTGGAACTTGGCCAGCGTGTCATCACATCCAAGTTTCTTCATCAGCCGGTAGGTCAGGTCCCTTTGGTTGATCAACTTTTTCAAAATCGGGGTGATCCAGGGCTTACGGGCTTTTCCTCCTCCGGTGATGCCATTGTGTGTCTCTTAAAACTTTGACCACCGTGTTTCAGTCGAGAGGCTCTCTGTTTCCCCCGTTCAATTTCTTGTTGGTGGTCCCGCAGAACAGTCCTGATACTGTCCCAGTCTGCCTTTGTTATAGAGTGAGATGAGTCGTTGTACTTGCTTGGGCTTGGGGGCACTAACAGCTACTTCGCAGTATACCACATAGTGGTCTGAAAGACCGGGCATGGTTTCCACGCGTGGAATGAGGTGCGGGCTGTTTGTGCAGATCAGGTCTAAAGTGTTTCCCAGTCTGGTGGGCCCAGTCACAATCTGTTCCAATCCATGGTGGAAATATCGGCTGTCTTTACAGGCGCACCGTTTCACACCCATCTTTTTGGCCGTTTTCTTTTTCTTCTTCAACTGTTCAGCTGACTACAGGGGCAGAACTGCTTTCCGTAAGCCAATCAGCGCGCATCTGTCCCACGAAAACGGCCGGGTCATTCTCACTGAATGCGAGTCCTAACACAAATGATCTTCCTTGCAGAGTTCCGAACATCGTCCTATCCGCAAAGAAGATATACCAATCAGAGGGTGTCTCTCACACTTTGAAATGTACTGGGAGGGAAACAAGCAGCGTATAATTAGGGGGAAATTGCCTTTTCTATTCTCTAGTGGTTAAGGACAACATATGTCTTGATAACGTAGGTGGTTCCTGCCTCTGGCATTCCGTGGTGCTAAAACGAGCTTCAGCTGCCAGTTAAGAGCCCGGGATTGAGGTTCATAGCAAGTGAGATGGGTACAGTAGAACAGACTCTAAAGAAAAAAACAGCAACAACAAGAACAAAAGAAAAACAAGAAACAAACGAAACAAAACAAAACAAAGAAACAGAACAACAAAAAACAAACAAACAAACAAACAAACAAATCCAGTTGTTTGTTGTCACTCCCAGAAAGGGGTTGATAGCGTATAAACAATGAAAAAAATAGAATCTGCAAAGAGGAAATTCCAATATTTTCGAAACAAAAGTGTAT
>JADBJO010000057.1:1022500-1027500 GCA_016801955.1 Conus betulinus | reverse complement strand
CGACAAACTGATTGCTTTGACAAGAGTAGCTGCAGATGCAGCTGTCAAAGGGGCAACGAGCTGCAGTCAGAGCGACGAACTGAACCGGCCTGGACACAGCGTGAAGTCGACAACGAGAGCACTGTGGCAAAAACTGCAGTCTCTGCACTCCGCCAAGAGCAGGGAAAAAAAACATGACCGCTCAGCTCAAGAGTCGCAGTCGAATCATTAGTAGTCGCCTTGTAGCAGCAGTAGTAGTAGTAGCAGCGGCAGCAGCAGCAGTAGTAGTAGTGGTAGTAGTTTGTTATTGCAATAGTAGTAGTAGTAGTAGTAGTAGCATTAATAATAGTAGTTGTGACGAGATGGATATGAGCGGTAGGTGGGTCCTCAAGGGGAAGGACTTGGAATAATTTCTCGATGAGAATTATCTTAACTTTTCACCTACACCCCCTCTCTTACTAGTGGTGGAAGGAGCAACTTTCCAGTACTAGTCATCAAAGAAATTTTTATTTGTTCCGGGTATTGATTAAATACAGAAGAATGGCTCTGAGATAATTTTCCTTAGGCCTGTACTCTTAATTAAAAGTACTTATAGCTCCGAGATACAGAATTGAAGAGAGAAGTTCAAACATTCAGCATTCGATTGAACAACAAGGAACTGACACAAGTTAAGTGCACGTTCACACATCAACTTTTATTACTTACACATAGATAAGAAATGGCATGTCACTTCCATAGACTGCGTTTCAGTTCTCATTGGACTACCACAATGAGGGGTCCTTCCTCACTCCTACTTTACTCGCTGGCACTCGGTGCAGCAAGCTTAAGTTGGCATACAGGGGTTCTGCCTAAGTTACACTGAATGTATATGGTTATTATACATCCACCCCGCTTGTGAATATCCAGTATTGTAGCCAGGGTGGTACTCATAGACAGGTTCTCACTGTTTCATCATAAAGTGAGGGTAAGGGTCTGATGGGTTTGAGTCCAGGTGGTAAGCAAACTTAGCTTTGCTTCGGAGAGAATAGTTGATCTCTCCTGTGGCTGGTGACTGCCCCACTGGTGTAGATTTGTTGTCTGGTGTCACCCTGGTTTCTGGCGAAGTCCCAGCTCCTGGTTCAACCGCAATGTGCAGCGTGACCAGGATCCCAGTTCTGCGATAAAGAGAACTTGATCTGTAGATGAGAATCTGGTGGCTGGTCTGTCGAGTGCACACATTTACCCTTTTCCTCTGTCTTTCAAAGGGGTTGTGAGACTCAGCCAGCAAAGTTTTCTCTATGGTAGAGTTTCTGCTATAACTATTAACCTCCACTTTTGTTCAATGGCTAAGTTAAGCTTACAAAAGGGTAGGAGACAGTAATACAATGTTACAGTTTTAGTTAAAAACTCTCTTCCTTGTTTCATATAAATTAAATCACACTGACTTGGGCTATGCTTAGTCCAAGTACACATGTGGTGTAGATTTAGAGTCATACACTATAAATCATTCCAATAATCACCAGTATTTATAAATCAGAGTAGCAGTTTTTACCTAGCACAGGCATACTGTTTTTCCTGATCAAAATTAATCATTGAATTATTATCTTAACAGACAGAGTTGCATACTGACAAAAGTCAGGGTGAACACAAAGAGCAGTGGTCAGATTGTTAACAAAGAATCAAAACTACTGGGAGAGAGTTTTTGCCATATGATGGCAAGCAAACTACTACACAGAATAATCATTCATCAGTGTGATAAATGTTGCTGCTAAACATTTGTACAAAGTTACAATGCTAACACACACAGCATACATAAAATCAATACATAGATTCAAAAATGTAAAACAGAGTTTCCAACTCACTTTTCCTGGGAATGAACAGTGAATGACTTGAGATCAAAGAGTTACCAAGAGTTTACTAGGCCTTCTCTGTCCCTTTGTCTTCCTCTGCTCTTGTCTACAGGCAGTCGTGAGGGGTCAGTGAAATTGCGCCTGTGTGTGTCTGCTATATGAATTTCTCACTTGCCAAATCAGATTTTTGACAACCTGTCATTTACCGATCAGGGGTGAGAGGGGAAGGGATTTAGTCTTGTAACCAATCGCCTCGGAAATTGTTTGAACCTAATCGGCACGGAATAATTTATGCATCCGTATAGGTGTCCGTGAGCGCCAGTTAATTTATGCGTCCGCCTCGGTGTTCGCGAGCACATGTAGGTGTCTGCGAGCACGGGGATCACAGGGTGATTGCCTTTGTGTCAATTAAGGCCGCACGTGGCTCAGGTGGAAGGGGGGGGGGGGGGGGGGTGGCAGTAAAGAGAGCGGCAACATGCCTTTGTGTCGCGGGGTAGAGAGGGGGGTGGGGGTGAGACGGGCTATTGTTAGAAGGCACATCCCATGCTGCATAGTATCGCACAGCATGGGGAGGGAGGGTTGAGAGAGGGAAGGGAGGTAGGCTGATAAGAACGAAAGGCGGCACGCATTTCCCGTGACGCAATTTTTTTTTCCTGTGTCATAGATCGTGTCAGTCGGGCCTTTCGCACGGTCCTAAGCAAGAAAGAAGAAGGAGGGGGGGGGGGGGGGGGGGGGGGGGCGGGGGGGGGCGGTTGAGAGGGGAAAGTGGGCTTAGATTTGAAATGTATTCTTTGGTTTGGTGTTTTTAGTGGGACCTATCAGATGGTGTTGTTAAGCGTCACGTCACAGTAGTAGTAGTGGTGTTACTTAGTTGTTGTGGTAGTAGTAGCAGTAGTAGTAGTAGTAGTCGTAGTAGTAGTAGCAGCAGCAGCGGCGGCGGGCGGCGGCATCAACAACAGCAACAGCAGTAGAAGAAGCTAAAGTGGTTGTCAATATTGTTTTTGTTGCTGTTGTTGTTGTTGTTGTTGTAATTGTAACAAAAGTAATAGCAACAGTGGTAGTAATAGTAGTAGCAGCAGCAGAAGGAGGAGGAGGAAAAGGAGGAGGAGGAAAACAACAACTGCATCAGTAGCAAGCAGCGGTAGCTGCAGTACCAGTAAAAGGATTTGAATGAATGTAAAACAAATACACTTGTCTATGCTGGTTCTCTCAACTGGTTCGTTTTCTTTTCAAAGAATAGTTACTGATAGCTCCAAATGTGAAGAGGGAGTTAGTTGCCCCTGCTGCGTATTGCTCAACAACTCCATCTCGGAGATGTTCTAGACACAGTCTCTCAGACATCTCCTTCAGCACTTCTGCTCATGGCTCTCCAGACAGTCTCTAAATCAAAACATACATACCTTCTCTTCATTCTGCTGCACTCCCTCTCCACTTTGGAAGCCACCGCTGGGCGGAACCTGAAGCTGACTTACATCAAAGACCCTTCTGGCAAGAGGACTGGAACACATGCAGCAGAGAACATGCTCTTTCAAATCCACCCAAACCTGATAGAGACGTTACTATGTGCCATCGGTGGCCCTAAGAAAGATACAGTCCTGTGCCGTTCGGACGCAGACCGCGGTTTCCACACTCACTTGTAAGACAAAAAAACCGAAGAAGCTCCGTGTGTATTCCCTGTGATGATTCACAATGAAACACGTTCTTGCAGAGTGTGGACCCTGACATCAAGTGAGACATGAACACCGCGCTCCGTGAAAACCTTGTTCGGAGATGCCATACCCAACGTTCTTTGTTTGGTTTTGGTTTTAGCATCGAAGGAGACAAACTTTTTTTTTTTTAATTTGATCTAGGAATTTATGGGAAAATGATTGCTATGCAATTTCAGCACGTTTCTAGAAAATCTGTTTTCATGACTCGCGTGGATGTGATTTGTTTTGAACTATATACAAGGGAGTGACGGTGACGTGGTGGCAGCTCTGGTGTGTCCCAAAGGCTGTGTGTATAGTGGCGCTGGGACCCGGCCGTGCGCCGCCCATCCAGGAAAACAACCCTGCTCCGGTTCATCTCTTTTCCAACTCACTGGCGAGGGCCAGAGTCGTGCATGGTGCACTCGGGCCGGTCCGTAGGATGAGAGCAGCAGCGATTTTGGCAGTCGTGCAAACCGTACTTACCCTGGCAGTCCGGGTGAAGGGACCGAACACTTCCTCAGATTTTTTTTTTTACACTTGTTATGTTTCTTTCCAACATGGACGACGAAAAACTTTATCGCTGCCATGAGGCTAAGATAATTCATTTACACAAAAAGTGACAAGATCATGACAACATAGATATTCCCTCTGCTGCCTGGGACAACGTAGCATAAGAAGTGGGAGAAAATGGTAAATAGTAAAAATATTATCTTCATTTTCCCACCAAATAAGCAAAGTTACAAAACAAATCTTCAACTTTTAGGTCCAATACTATTCACGTTGACAAAAAGTGCCATCAAGGATATATTTTCTACAAAAATCTAAGAAACATCCACATTGATTCAAAAGTCCTTGATGGCAACCGGCTCCGTCCGGGTCTACTTTGCACGCTTCCAAGGACCCGGACAACCGGATGGGGCATGGCCTTGCAATGGACGGCCGGGTCCGGGTCCACTATGTACACAACTTCAGTGGTCGCCCGGATTATGTGCAACATGAGTTGATCGATCCTTTTGCAAACCGATCCTTTCGCTTTCTGGAAGAAAGTAAGTAAAAATGACACCCACACAAAACAGCAAGGCTGTTGACAAGAGAAGCCACCTGCTTGTTTCGACTCACATATCATTAATGTAGACTGAAATGGCATGTATCTTCGACATGATACCGTTGTTGTTGTTTGATACATAAAAGGTGCATCAACACCAAGAATCCCCTGTAGATACCCCGCAATACCATTTTTGTGATAAATGTAATGGGAACTGAAAAGAAACAAAACAAACAAAAAAAACGAAAACAAAACTGACACACGCACACTAGATCTTCAAACACACACACAAACTCTCTCTCTCTCTCTCTCTCTCTCTCTCTCTCTCTCTCTCTAAGTCCCCCTTTTTCTCACCTCATTCCAAAGAAACCTTTCCAACCTAGCAACCCTGCACACACACACACACACACATACACACACGCGCGCGCGCGCGCTCACGCGCGCGCGCACGGACACAAA
>JADBJO010000057.1:1012500-1015000 GCA_016801955.1 Conus betulinus | reverse complement strand
ATGATTAGTATTCTTTTAAACATACAATGCCAACGTCATAATGTTTTCAAAGGTCTTGGGATCTATGTGTGCAGGCTGAGTGATGTGGGTGCAGTACAAGGCCAACGTCATAACGTTGTCAAAGGTCTTGGGATCTATGTGTGCAGGCTGAGTGATGTGGGTGCGGTACAATGCCAACGCCAACGTCATAACGTGTGCAAAGTGGGTGCGGTTGGTCAAGGTCTTTGGATGTGTGCAGGCTGAGTGATGTGGGAGCAGTACAATGCCAACGTCATAACGTTGTCAAAGGTCTTGGGATCTATGTATGCAGGCTGAGTGATGTGGGTGCGGTACAAGACCATTTTGTTCTAGAGAACTGTTCATGGATTACCTCATGTGCTGTCCCCTGATGGGTGTATTTTTAATTTCTCGTTTTTGAGATAATAAAGTAATTTTGACTTTGACTTGGATTTAAGATTACTTGTTATGATCATGATAAACCTTAAAGTGTCCACGCGGAGTTCGTGTTGTTTTGATACATAATACAAATTGTCACGTACGATCTGAGCATGAGTTATCCCATCTTACAATGTCATCGGCGACAATGCTCATGCAGTCATCAGTTTCCCCTGTTGAGACCTGTATATCATGAAGACAGACGTGTGATCTTTTTCATCCTCCTGCCTATATCCCCTTCTCTCGATACTGCCCCAATATTTCTTTTCTGCTTCTTCTTTTTGTTTCTTTTTTTACTATTTTTCATCTACTTTTAAATTGTTCTTCCTACATTTTTCGCAAGTAAGAAGTTTGAGAGCTATGTATCCCCAATACCTCTCCGTTTACCAAACCCTATCCCCATACCATTCTCTCTCTCTCTCTCTCTCTCTCTCTCTCTCTCTCTCTCTCTCTCTCTCTCTCTCTCTCTTCCTCGTAAACTCTTATTTAGGAATCTGGCCAGTGTTGGTACTCTGCTTACCAATGCTGGTATTTTTTTTTCTTAAAATTTTTTTTTTTACCCTCTTTGATAGCAACCTCACCCAGGTGCTTGTAAAAACGTGTGTGTGTGTGTGTGTGTGTGTGTGTGTGTGTGTGTGTGTGTGTGTGTGTGTGTGTGTGTGCGCGCGCGCGCGCGCGCGCGCGCGCGTGTGTGTGTGTGTGTGTGTGTGTGTGTATGTGTGTGTGTGTGTGTGTGTGTGTGTGTGTGTGTGTGTGTGTGTGTGTGTGTGTGTGTGTCCAGGAGGGGGAAATCGTGACAATATTGCTAAAGTGAATTATGTTGATGCGCCCACCCACCATTCACCTCTGTCTGAGAATGGGATGGCATGCATTCGTTTCTTTCTTAACACGACTAACAACAAGAAGTACAGTTTCCACACTACTTATTATTACACATCAAAAATTCAATTACACAAAAAGGAGTGAACAAAACATAAAAGATCAATACTTCCCAATCCTGAATTTTATACAAAAAAGCCTTCTTACCTTGCCAGGTTCACACACACACACACACACACACACACACACACACACACACACACACACACACACTTGCACACCATGCCACAGTTCTCGAACAAGTCACTTCAAATTTCCTTCAGCACTAGGTGATGATGACGCCTTTAGTTGTCTGGCACCAGGTTCCAGGACTGGGTCTCCATGGTCGTCTCTGGGGACTCGACGTAGACATCTTCTTAGTCTCCTTCCCCCACCTCCGGGGTTTCGAACACAGTTTTTTCTTTCTCAGCTTGTCTCTTTCGCTGTCACTTCTGTCGCCCAGGCCACGTTTTGTTTTTTCGACTCTATCTGTCCTGTTTTCTCTTCTCCCCCTTGCATCATGCTCTCTCTCTATCGTGGTGTTGTTTCTCCCTCTCTCGTTCTCCAGTAAGTTTATGCAGGGATGGAAACAAATGATATCCCTTCGGGCCATGCCTTTCGTCCATCTACCACCTTGTTCACATGTACGCTGAATTCCCCTCTAGCTACATTCTTCTACACATTAGCATTTACACACATCCTTTCAAAATAGTCTTGCAAATAACCTGTTCGCACCAAATGGACATAGAAAATTCCCGCCGACTTCGGGAGCCACTTTCACACAGTACTTATCCTATAGAAGCTACGACGTCCACAAGCATTCACCTAGCCTGACAAAAACATCAACACAGTGCCCCACAGCAATACCTAATGAACAAGCCCACGACTCCTGTTCTACAGGGTCTGGCATAAAGCAGCTTCAGCTGACTGGCTTTTAGTGCCCACTTGATACGCCGATGTCCTAGTGGATAAATTTGTCTCCCCTTTGTTATCGGGAAGATTCCAACTAAGGACAGTCCTCCACGCCTTGGATGCTACTGTCACGTGACTGTTAGTTACTTGACCACTTCAGCCTCCTTTACACAGTTCGACCATATGCACTGTGTGAGGGGCGACTACTGCTAATCGGCCGATTACCCATTTCTCCACTGCGAGCGGCATTCTTGTCGTCTAAAGCGCTTCAGGCCCTTTGTGAGAGGTTTCGTTC
>JADBJO010000057.1:995000-1010000 GCA_016801955.1 Conus betulinus | reverse complement strand
GACAGACAGACAGAGTGAGACAGAGAGACAGAGAGATTGTTTTTCGGCATGATATTAATTCTCATATCTTGTATTCGAAAGGCTTTCGCAATTTTGATGCGTTGACTGATCTGTAAACTCTTTGAAAGAAACAGTGCACAACAATAGAAGATATTTATGAGGACGTATCACTCTCATCCCTCTTATACAGTGCCTTTCGGTGAATCATACATTGTTTTAATAATTCCTGTTTTCAACATCTACATATTTGGTTTTGTAAACAAGAACATGCGCGCGGGCGCACACACACATGCACCCATGTACACAGTGCGTTCACAAACACCCACGCATACATCTATACACGTATCCACCGTACACTATGCATTCATTCACACACACACACACACACACACACACACCACACACACACACACACACACACATGCACCCACATGCACCCACATACACCATGCTCTCCTCTCTCTCTCTGCCTGTATTTTTTGTCCCCCCCCCCTCTCCCCAAATTTTCTTGCCTTTAAATCTCATTGCAAGGCCAGATTGGGAGAATAGGCTCAGCCTAAAATCTCAATCCTTGATCGAATAAAAGTCTTCTGATCAAGTGATTCAACTTTGTACATTAAATATTTAGATGACTCAGCACTTGTGGATCTTTCCAACTCTGACGCTGTTTACTTCAAGAGGGTTCAAAAGATTTGTTGACTGGTGCGATCATAACTATCTTGATCTGAATGTAACAAAAACGAAAAAAAATGTTAATTGATTTTAGAAAGAATCCAAAAGTTGTACCACCGCTTTTTATCAAAGGTGCTGAAGCAGAATGTGTTGAATCATACAAATATTTAGGAACTTTCATAGATAATAAGCTGAATTTTAAATCCCATGTTGATTATGTCCACAAAAAATGTCAAACCAGATTATATTGTCTTCGCAAGCTGCGATTATTTCATGTGAATACTGACATTCTTCGGACATTTTATTCATGCTTCTTGGAATCTGTTTTAACTTTCTCATTTATGTGTTGGTATGGTGGGTTGACTGTGAAGAGTAGAAATGTGCTTGAGAAAGTGGTGAACGTGGGAGGAAAAATCGTTGGTGAGAGACACAAAAAAGTCTGAGTGAGCTGTACAGGTGCCAGGTGTCGTGTTGTTTGTAAAGCGAAGAAGATTGCGTGTGACCAGACCCACGTTCTTGCAAATCAGTATGCCTTCTTCAGTCAGGACGAATATATAGATCGGTTAAATGCAGAAGTGTCAGATTTAAACAAAGTTTTATTCCCCTGTCCATTGATTTTATGAACCGAGGTGATGTTTAATTGCTTTTTTTTTTTTTTTACTACGGATTATTGTTACATTTGTTTTATATATATACATATAATTTAAACTCAGAGCGAGCATACAGTTGCATTTAGATAACGAATAGTTGTGTTATTTTAGTTTAAAATCTCATCTTAGAATATATTGTCAAATGCGTTGTAGGAATGTAAATCTATATATAGTATTATTTTTATATTATACAGGCACCTTGAAATCCAAATTCTTTTATATGAATGTATGTCATATGTGAGAAAATGGGTATGTGACAAAATTATTGTTTATTTGCTGTGAATGTGTGCGACCACAAATTAATTTTATCGAATTGAGATAATAAAGTTTACTTGACTTGACTTGATTTGATCTCTCTCTCTCTCTCTCTCTCTCTCTCTCACACACACACACACACACACACACACACACACACACACACACATTCCTCAGTCTTCTCACATAACATTTTTTTTTTCGTTTTGCAATCAGACATTTAACAGAAGAAATATTGAAGCATGTGTACGTTATGTCCGATTACATTTCACAAACATGATTTAAAAACAAACTTGATACATTGATGAAACATGGCAGCAATATCGTTCGTGCAGATTTTAACAGTCTTAGTTTTCAAGTGCCTGTGTCACAGTCTAGTAACCACGGACAGCATGCCGGATACGATGTGAATTGTTTTTTGCAGTTCAACTTGCAGCTGCGTAACTTTTGTGCGAGTTATACTGGCAAGCTGAGTAAGGCCAGGTAATTTTATGCTTTTAGCTTCCTGAACTTGTTTACCTATTCTGTGACAATGTAATTTCGTGCGGAAGTGTGAAATACCCTGCACTTCGTCTCCCTCTGACAGATTCATCATGGATGAAATCATTGTTGGTTGGAAACTACCAAAATATCATCCAGATGGTAAAGTAGTGATCCTTTAACATATTGTACGTGGAAATTATGAGTAAATCATTTAAGCGCTTTCAAAATGAGAAGGAAGATTTGAGAGTAAGCTTCAGTGTGGTTTACCTCTTGGCTTCGTTGTTTACCGTGCATTAACTGCCATATAAAGGCGGGTGGACGGCTCGCTCGCTGTGTTCCGATTATTCTGTCGTCTGGAAAGAAGTTCAAGGTCGCCAAACCTGCGGCAATATGTCACATGATTGAGTGCCAACGCTGACACAGGCGCTCGTACTGTATTCAGTCGTTTATTCATTCTTTTCTTTTTATGCGCACTGGCTGGGTGGGTGTGCTCGGGTGTGTGTGCATGTGTCTTGGCAGTGTCTGTGTGTTTTTTATATCGCACGACATTAGGTCGTAACTTGTCATCTAAATGAATAGAAATATTGTCACAATGGTTGTTTTTATCATTACAATTAGTTGTATGATTATATCATTGTTTTTATAACAAAATTATTCTGATTGTCATCATCACTATAATTTTTGGATAGTTCAGTGTTTAGAGTCGAAGTGAAACCCAGTCGAGCGTGGTTACAAGCTTTGTGCCCTCACATAAACATTTGTCCAGAAACCCCTTTTTTTAGGGAAAGGGGAGGTAAGGCATTTAGAAAGAGGGGATAGGAACCCACCCGCAGCATACCGACATATCTAGTGAATTGGTGTATTTGAAACCTCCTCCACAAAGAGATGACAGGGTTATGACAAACATGCTGCTTTTCTGTTCCCGCTGTCTGATCTGATGTGCCCTGTCAATGGCTTCATTCAGTCTGTCTCTTTATATACTTGTCTTTTTCTTTTTCCTTTTTCCCCTTTCATCTTTTCTTTTTTTTCTTGTGAAATATCATATGCTATTTTCTTGTTGATTGTTTTTGTTGTTGTTGTACTTAATTTGCCTTTTTCCCCCATATGCTTTTAATTGTTTTTTTGATCTTGAACTTTCAATTGCTTTTTTTCATTTGCTTATTTCATTGATGATGTCAATACGTACATCTTGGTGGTGGATTTCATTGTTTGTTTTGGCTTGATGTTGTTTATATGTATAATCATGTTTTGATAGATACGTTGTATCATTTAGTATCAGCTTCGTAAAATAGTAACGGCAAGTATGAAAAATGGCTACCTGAGCCAGTTCTTTTAGCACTACAAAATAAAGAATCGTCGTCATTGTCGTTGTCATTGTCACTGTTTATTTATTCTGGCTGTCCCCATCCACAGTCATGCCTACTATCTGCAGTACCAACAGTCATCAGATCCACTCAGGCAACCTTCCAGAGAGGATGTCGCACAGCTGATATGTCATACATCGGTGGTTGCCCGGCACAACGTGGTCATTTTTGGTAGTAGTAGTTGTAGTGTAGTAGTAGTAGTAGTAGTGGTAGTAGTAGTAGTAGTAGTGGGTAGTAGTAGCAGAAGAAGTGGTGGTAGTAGTAGTAGTAGTGGTGGTAGTGTTACACTAGTTATTCGATTATTGTTGTGTGTCATGTCTTCTACGGCGCATATGCATGTTTTCGTGTTCCCATGATTCAGTGAACTATCGCACTTTTTTTTTTTTTAAAAAGGTATAGTTGATCATCTGTGTCGACATTCTTCACATTTGGGAATGAGCTGAGGGCCAATCTGCTCGTTTATTTGTGCTGACCTAGGAGACAGGGGGAAAATCCCGCTCCACCTTTCTGACGCATCAGTACTGACGAGGTTCGAACCGTGATCTGCACTATGACAGTCCAGTGTTCCAACTACTGGGCTAAAGTGCACGCACGCACGCACGCACGCACGCACGCACGCACGTACACACGCATGCACGCAAGCACGCAGCCTCCGACAGAAACGGAACATAAAAATCCAGCTAATACGCACCTTCTCTGTTGAACTCCCACGAAAGGTTAGACGTTATATCTTTATAAGGAAGTCAGCTCTGAGTTCTGGAAGCCATTGTGACTGTATCCCTGTCTGTGTGTATCTTCGTCATTATACGTCCTCGTCACTGTGTGTCTCTGTCGCTGTGTGTCCTCGTCACCATTTGTCCTTGTCACTGTGTTTCCTTGTCACTGTGTCTCTTTGTCACTATTTGTCGTCGTCGCCATTTGTCCCTGTCACTGTGTGTCTTTGTCACCATTTATCCTCGTCACCATTTGTCCTTGTAATTGTGTCTTTGTCACTATTTGTCCCCGTCACCATTTGTTCTTGTAATTGTGTCTTTGTCACTATTTGTCTCGTCGTCACCATTTGTCCTTGTCACTATGTGCGTTTGTCACAATGTGTCTTTGTCACCATGTGTCTTTGTCACTATGTGTCCTCGTTACTGTGCCTTTTGTCACAATGTGTCCTCGTTACTGTGTCTTTGTCAAAATATCGTTACTGTGTTTCTTTGTCACAATAATGTGTCCTCGTTGCTGTCTCTTTGTCACGATGTGTCCTCGTTACTGTGTGTCTTTGTCACAATGTGCTATCGTTACTGTGTGTCTTTTTCACAATGTAGTATCGTTACTGTGTGTCTTTGTCACTATGTGGTATTGTTTGTTACTGTAACTGTGTGTCTTTGTCAGTGTGTGTCCCTCGTTACTGTATCTTTGTCACAGTGTGGTATTGTTACTGTGTGTCTTTGTCAGTATGTTCCCTCGTTACTGTGTGTGTTTTTGTCACTATGTTTCCCCGTTACTGTGTTCTTTGTCACTATGTGTTCTCGTTACTGTGTGCCTTTGTCATTATGTGTCCTCATTACTGTGTGCCTGTGTCACTGTTTGTCCTCATTACTGTGTGCCTGTGTCACTGTGTGTCCTCATTACTGTGTCACTGTGTGTCCTCATTACTGTGTCACTGTGTGTCCTCATTACTGTGTGTCTTTGTCACCATGTGTCCTCAGCGCTGTGTGTCTTTGTTACCGTGTGTCAGCGACACTCATGTTCTCCTGAATGTATATCCTATTTACCATGAATTTTGTGTTCCCATTATTGTGTGTCTGTGTCTTTGTCACTGTGCGTCCTTGTCACTGTATGTCCTCGTCACTGTGTGTCTTTGCCACCGTGTGTCTCTGTCACTGTGTATCCGTATCACTGTGTGTCTTTGTCACAGTGTGTCCTTGTGTTACTGTTTCTGTGTCTGTGTCCAGTGTGTGTCTTTGTCAATGTGCGTCTTTATTATTATGTGTCTTTGTCACTGTGTGCCTGTGCCACTGTGTGTCTGTGCCACTGTGTGTCTGTGTCACTGTGTGTCTGTGTTACAATGTGTCCTCGTTACTGTGTCACTGTGTGTCTTTGTCGCTGTGTGCCTTTGTCACTGTGTCTTTGTCACATTGTGTCCTCGTCACTGTGTGTCTTTTGTCACAGTGTGTCCTCGTCACTGTGTGTCTGTGTCACTGTGTGTCTTTGTCACTGTGTTTCGTTGTCACAGCGTATCCTCGTTACTGCGTATCTTTGTCACAGTGTGTCTTCGTCACTGTGTGTCTTTCTCACTATGTGTTTTTGCCACTGTGTGTCTTTCACTGTATGTCCTCATTATTTGACCTCGTCACCGTGTATACTGGTCACGACGTCTTTTCTTCATTACTTGTCCTGGTCACCGAGTGTCAGTCAATGCAGCGGAATGTTCATGAATGTCAGCAGCCTCTGTAGTTGGCGCTGCTCTCCGATGTTTTCGCTGTTGCAATGATTCTGTGTGTGTGTGTGTGTGTGTGTGTGTGTGTGTGTGTGTGTGTGTGTGTGTGTGTGTGCGTGTGTGTGTGTGTGTGTGTGTGTGTGTGTGTGTGTGTGTGTGTGTGTGTGTGTTGGAGGTTCCAGGTACAATGCAGCGCCCCCTACGTCAGTCCAGAGGAGGAGAGCGTGTAACCCACTGTGCCCTGTGTGTCCTGAGTTGTCTGCTGCTGCTGCTGGGGATGCTGCTGGGCCCCGCTCTTCACGTCCCCAGAGTCCACCTCTGAGGCCACGGGCAGACTCCCTGTCTTGCACAGGGACCCGCTCACAGCGCAGGATCCCGAAATTCTTCAGCCAGAGGGGGCAAGGTCAAGGTCTGCCGAGTCGGGGGATCACCGAGATGGAAATGGCGGTTCAACCGATGGCACGTCACAGAGTCGATCTGCAAGGCAAGGGGAAACGATGGCATCGACGGTTCACACTCTGGATGACGCCTCCAAGGAAGATTCCAGTGATGTGGTTAGTTCTTTTGATACACAGCGGACCGTTGATGATGGCAGACTGGAAAACAGTACTCGTAATCAAAAACTTCCTCTTACTCCACAAGATCACTCCGGTTGGTCAATGATACTGACGATACTTCTGAGCTGAAGTCTGATACGGACCAGAACACGAAAGCCAAACCACAAAACTCTCTCCATGGAAAGGAGAGATAAGGTTCCCTACAATCCTCACACAGCGGAACCCCGACCTTTGGACGTTCAATCGTTCTCTTTGACAGGTCGACGGGTGCGGTGAGGACAGGTGCTCATTTCGCTATGACCAGGCATTTCGAGCTGTGTTAGTGACTCATGATGAACGAATCGTTCTGGCCGACACGTACGGTCGCTCTCTCTTCGTGCAGTCTGTCACTGGTGAGGACACACTCTCAGTAGGTTGTAATCCTTCCGACTTGGCTCAGCTGTCTAACGGGATTCTCGTTGTCACCTGTCGCTACATCCACGTCTTCCTTTTGGTCAAACTGGACAAGACCCGGGGCTACACCCGGCTGATCAAAACGAAGAAAAGGTACTCCTGTGTGGCTGTGAACCCGGAAGATAACACGTTGATCGTCAGCCCCTCCTTTGATGACGATGCCACCGTTGACGTCATCACGACACGAGGTCAGTTCCTCCGGACCCTAGTGGGTGGCACTCAGATGGAACTGAGGCACATTTTTTCCCTCACGGTGGTGGGAGGCCACGTGCTGGTCACCAGTGACTACCAGATCGCCCGGGTGCCTCTGTGGGGAACACCCAGGTCCGCAGTTGACATGCTGAGACATCCTCTGCTCTCTTCGCCCATCGGCACGACCGCCGACAGTCAGGGCAATGTCTTCATCGCTCAGATTACGGACGTGGTGATGAAGACGACCGACGATCGTTATCGTCGTTTGATGATGACGCCGGATGTAAATTTTGCAGAGATGAAGAACCTCGCTGTCCATGGGAACAGGCTGCTGGTGGTCAACTCATCGATAGGCATGGAGGGTTGTACGGTGACGGAGTATGTAATGGACGATCCCTGACCTGTGTGTGTTCAGTGGTTCATTCAATTTGCTTTCATGTCATGTTCCTTTAGTTGCAAAGTGAGGTGACCGCAGGTGGAAATTATAAACAATTTTAAGAGGTATTTAAAACAACTCCGCCAATTAACCCGGACGAACGAATAAGAAGACAAAATACGACGCATTTTGACCTTCTTGTTCTTCTCAAGGGGAAATCAACAGCACTCAGGACAGCGAAAATGAAGAACAAACAATCACTTATCTTCTCATATTCAGCGCAAGATGGGCGTTGAATGAAAACGAGGCCGTTTGAAGAAGCAAAAAGTTCAGTTAGTAGTCCCATTACTCAAGGAAGGTAAACTGAGGACATCTGTACATGGTTACAGACCCATAGCTCTAACATCTCATGTTGGTAAACTTTTATATATTTTTTATTTAGATCGCGCTGTTTTAGGAATTTAAGTCTTGGAGGCTCATACAGGCAAACCATGTTTTCCAAATAGTTATTACCTTACGATCACTGACCCGTTTCCAAGACGAAGCCTTTTCATGAAATATCTACCGAGGAAAGGACAGCCCCGGCTGGTCGGCTGAGCTGACACAACTGAAACTGACCCGAAAAACCTGGCAGGTCAATTCAGATCAAGCTGTTTATAGACAAGCCGACCAAAGAGGGCCACATCAGGTGGCAAGCAGGCCAAAAGAGGAACTGGCGTTCACTGCATACACACAGGTCGTAGAATGCCAAGACTCGATTGAAGTTTTGGATTTTAAGACGAAGGAGAGGAGTAAGCCTAGATATGTGTGAACATTTCTGTACATACGGTACATGTGGATTCACACCAGAGCCATTCGTTTTTGCGATTTTTGCACCCCGACCGGTTCCTATCCAGAACTGAGTTTGCTGTGAGCTTAATGGGAAGACTTGGGCCACACAGTCGAGTTTCACCTACTTAATGGATGCATCTCTGAGAGAGTCGCTCAAATTTTTTAACCAACACTTCAGGTATCTGCATCTCTCGGGCCTGCTTGACGATGGGATATGTCATGAAAGTAAGTGCAGAGTACAGCCCTGTCATGCTGTATGAGACTGGAATGGAAATCCGTAGCATCAGTTTCATCATCCCCAACTTCATCGATCAGCATTGAAACACAGTGTCTCAGATTTTTTTTTCTCTGTGGCCCTCATGCCCTGCATCATGGTGACCTCAGTTCTGATGACCTCTGTATATCTATACCCTTAGTTTGGTTCTGTCGAGGTCACCGGTGTTGGCAAATTCATGGGCACTGTCATGAGACGGACGTGGTGGCGCCTTCCCGAGAGAGTGCCCACTTACGTTGGTTCCGTGACCAAGTCAATTTTGTCGTCAGTAGGGGGCTTAGCAGGTGGTGTCCTGCGGGTATTGGATAAGAACAGACAGCACCCATATGACTCGGAGCAGCAGTTCAGTGTTTCCTCCGGTGTGTTGCCTTATACCAGTTGGACATCGACTGCTGCCTTCCTGTGGATTGTCGGGTCTGCGGCGGGACGGTCCAGGCTGGGGACGGTGTGTGTGCGGGGGGGGGGGGGGGGGGGGGGGGGGGGGGGGGGGCGGGAAGGGGGGGGGGGGGGGGGGGGGGGGGAAGCGATGGATAGAATGAGCAGAGTGTGTGCAGGGCCACTATGGTGGCACAGAAGATGGGACACCCCATCCCCCTCCCCCCACCCCCCCCCCCCCCCCCCCAAAATCACATTAAGCATAATGCCATTGTTACAAATGCTGCCGTTCTTGTTAATATCATTATACAGTTTGAAAATGATTACGTATGGCCAGTTATTCTTCGTGAAACGGTATACTCTTTACTTTAAATAAGGAAGATTGTGTGTGACGTATCTTTGTGCGTTGTCAGCGACAGTTGTGTATTTTTTTTTTTAGCATTATCTATACAGCTTTTGTCTCTATTTATACTAACTGTATCAAGATGTATAATAAAATCTATGGCAAAATGTCATGACCAATTTCAGTGATAGAATGGTCGTCAGGCTTACCTTTGGGCGTTATATTTTGTCAGCAGCAACAACAATTCCGGATGAAATCCTTTCGAATCTGTAACTTTTCGCAACTTTTGCTACATAAACGCGGAGCGTGTTAACTCTGAACTTACGCCATGGGTGTAATGAATTATTCTGAGCTGTATACTTAAAAAAGATGCATAGTGAATACATGTGTGTGTGTGTGTGTGTGTGTGTGTGTGGTGTGTGTGTGTGTGTGTGTGTGTGTGTGTGTGTGTGTGTGTGTTCTGGACGACTTGTGATCATTATCAGAGGAGACAGTTTCAGAAGTACAATTACATTTGCCATCATTAAATGCGGAGGATGAATATATCTATTTTTGAAACAAAAGTACTGTGGGTTATTGGCTTGAAGAATAAAGTTACTGAACAAGGTGTCAGTTTTTACTGTAATTGTTATTTTTTTAAAGAAGAAATGCGAGAGTCATGGGAAGAAGAAGCACTGAGTTGGCGAAGGGGGAGAAGAGGACGGGAAGTGGGAGCAGGGGGGAGTGTGGCGGGTGATCATGAGTGTGGACTAACTTTGCCTCTGTGCAAGTAAATGTGGTGATGAGAGGAGGGATTTACACCCAGGATCCCTTAGCAACATTTGCTGTATCTTGCAACCAGGCACGATTGACACGACGCAATATGTACCAATGCAGAAGTCTCCATGAACAATGTGAGAATGCGGCAATTTTCAGGTACATTGACCATGACATAAAATGCATGTTGCATTTTTCGTATGCAGTCCACAAAAAATTTAAAACGAAGAAGTAAAAATGAATGCATGCAAACGAACAATGTAAAAAAAAAAAAAGTACTTTTTTCTTACCCCAGGACATTGCTTCAGTGATCTTCAGTATAGATAGTGAAAAAATTCAGTTTCTTGGAGCAGCACAATGTCGAAAAATAATAAATATATTGGTCGTTAATCTCTGTAGAAAATAATCAGATATGGTCATCCGAAAGGAGTCATAAGATGACAACATAATTATGGTGCCGCGCTTTCTGTTACCTACGCATTCAGGGAAATGTAATGGACGGTTACTAACTACAATTTCAGTGCCCCTGAATATTTTGAACAAATGGAAATAAAAATTATCACCCATTAACCATGAACGATTTTCAGTCTCAATTTTCCATTCGGATCAATTGCTACAAATCGGTAAAATCTAAAAAAATCAGAGGGTTCGTATGGAAAAACTGTTACATTGCTGGTGAATCCCGGACAAAACATGTCGTAAATATTAGAATTTTCTGCAAAACACGCAAAAAAAACATAAATGTAACAAATATATCACATTTTTGGTCAGGACTGATGCAACGTAACACTTTTCGTGGGGGGACTGCTGCATTAATACATCGTGCGTTGTATGAGATGATTGGGGCGACAGGGAATGTGTGACCTTTGTGTCAAGGCTTTCCATTCGCTGCACTTCAACGCCTGCAAGCATCCACACCCTGCATCCATACACTTGCTGTTATGGCAAACACTGCATTCCAAGGCCTGCAGGTGTGAACAACAATGTAAGAATTACAACTCCACACTGCCCATCAGAAACCATAAATTAAGATCTTAAGAAGCACCCATTCGAGGAGGTTTACATAGATGTTACAAATAGCGTAAACCGACAAGTAACATCGTGTATATGTCTATCAAAAGAGACAGATGAAAAAAAAAAAAGACAACCTAGTCTGATATTCCGTTTTTCACCGTTCATAATCCACTTTACTTTCGATTCAAACGTGATGAAGTTTGACTTTAAAAATCGGAGGTCATGCTGGACAGCATTTATAAAGAGAAGGACACCCGGGGGGGAACATAGACCTCCGGCAAGGTCAAAGAGATGCTGGATCCGCCACTTGAGTCAGTTTCATGTGTAAAACAAAAATTTTCAGCCTGAGGAGGCAAAAAATACCACACAAAAAATTACCTCCTATGTAACAAGAAAAAGAAAGTGTATGAAAAAAAATACGAAAAGTCAACGTGTTTATCACCAGAAAGTTTCACTATTTCACGAAAACTTTATTCATGGATGGTTAACCAGTTCACACAAAAATCCTTCAATGAGCATATGTTCCGTGGGAAACAGTAATACTGTTATGGAAAATAGTTCCGGGATCTGCCGGCGTTTGATCCTGATTCATGCGACGGATCCGCTCCACCGTTGTTTTGATCCACATTCCATTTTTCTTTCAGGTTTTGATACAACATGGTCAGCAGTTTTTTTTTTTTTTTTTTTTTTTTTTTTTTTTTTTTTTTTTTTTTGCATAATCTTGCTGAGAGGCACACAAACTGACCAATCACAGCGGGCTAAAACAGAACGTTATCGTCGAAGCTAGAAGAGCACTGGAAAGAAACACAGACCTCCGCCCAAATCGGAAGAAACCTGATTTTCTTTTCCTTCTTCTTTTTTTCTTTCTTTGTTGTTGTTGTTGTTGTTGTGTTGTTGTTTTGTTGTTGTTTAATTTAACACTGCCTCAGTGGCATGGCACCCGCACCGCTCATTGCGGCTCTCCGTCCACAGCCACATCCTGGGTTGTCCCGTCACATCCCCGGCACCGGCAATTCACAGGGAGCAGTCAGTGGGCAACCCCACTGCGGGGACACAGCGCTGCTGCCGAGTCACATCCATAGTGTGCAGTGGGGTGCTTGTTCTGATCCGACAGGGGCACCATTTCTATGCCCTCTGCTGCACCGACAGGGCACCATTTGCTATGCCCCCTGCTGACGACAGGGCACCATTTGCTATGCCCCTTGCTGACGATAGGGCACCATTTGCTATGCCCCCTGCTGACGACAGGGCACCATTTGCTATGCCCCCTGCTGACGACAGGGCACCATCTGCTATGCTCCCTGCTGACGACAGGGCGCCATCTGCTATGCCCCCTGCTGAGGACAATGATTACTTTTTGCGGAGTCAGCGTGAGCGAGCTTTCCCTTCTGAGGGCATCACTATGTCCGTCCGACAGTCCCCATGGAATTGCCGGTGCCGACGACCCAAAGGAAACCTCGCTAAGAGCATAGATTTGGAGAGGATATAAAACTGAGGTCACCATGACAGCAGCATATGAAGGGCCACATAATCTAAGATGTTTTTATAGTGACCGATGATGATGAGAACGAAGATGATGCTACGGATTTCTATTTTAGTCTGAAACTGCCTGACAGTGCTGTACTCACGCTTGCTTTCGCAATACATCATGGGGTCAACCACGTTCCAGATATACAGATACCTGCAGTATAAGGAAATTTTAGCATCATTCTCAAAGACCGTTTCAAAATGGGTTGACTGGAGGCAGAAATTCGAACGAAATATGAGCGAAAGTTCACAACTTTACACACACTCGCACGCGCACGCACGCACGTTTGCATATATAAACACACACAGATACAGACACGGGTTCACGCACACACGCACGCATGAACGCACGCACGCGCGCGCGCGCGCACACACACACACACACATACTCACACACGCGCACGCACGTAGACACGCACGCTAGCATCACACACACACACACACACACACACACACACACACACACACGCTGCGCGCGGCGCGCACACACACACACACACACACACACTGGATATATTGGATAAATATCATTATTATACAGCTGCATCGGGCCACTGCTGTCGCCAGTAGTGTCCGTATATTTTGGGAGTCTGCGTGGGTGTGATCAGAAGTCTTTCCGCTGAACAAAGTATTCAGTTTTCACTCGTGTGTCTAATATGAAAAATAGTGTAAAAACATTGCGTACTTCCGCTTTTTTCCTTTCACAGATTGTTCTGCTCTTTTTCCTTCCACAAATTGTTGCTTTATTGTTATTTTATTTGTCTCTCTTTGAATATACAGTTTGTTTTTGTAGCTTCTGAAATCTAACGAAGCTTGTTCAGCGCTTGTGTATTTCTTAAATAGTTTCATTTTTCTTGATGTGCATTGTTAATTTGTCGATGTCAACTTTGAAACAGTGATTTAACGTTAGATAACAGAACTAGTTTTACTTGTATCAGTGATTCACAGTCTTCATGATTATATTGTATGCACACACACACACACACACACACACACACACACACACACACACACACACACACACACACACACACACACGCACGCACGCACGCACGCACGCACGCACGCACAGGCGCGCGCGCCAAGAGCGAAGGATGTAGGCAAGGAAGGAGGGTTTAGAGGGAAGAATGGAGGTAGGGAAGGTGCGCTCAAAGGGCAGCGAGAAGTGGTGGTGGCAGGGTGTGGTTGATGCTGGAAGAATCCGGACATTTGAATGGCAGGGAAGATAGGCAGTCGTTTGCCAGCAACCTGAGCCGACACAAAACGGAAGCCGTGCACGGGTGGTCGTTCCTAATTGTGTGATTGTGTGTGTGCGTGTGTGTGTGCGTGGGTGTGTGTGTGTGTGTGTGTGTGTGTGTGTGTGTTGTGTGTGCGTGTGTCGTGTGTGTGTGTGCGTGTGTGCGTGCGTGCCTGTGTGTGTGCGCGTTTGTGTGTGTGTGTGTGTGTGTGTGTGTGTGTGTGTGTGTGGTGTGTGTGTGTGTGTGTGTGCTAGCCGATGTGTAGTTGATTGTTACGGAGACCTGTAGAGAAAGGGTTGAGAGAAACAGTACCATTCCAGTCAATGCTTTTAATGTTGTTGGTCTTTTGTTTTTTTTTTTTTTGTTTGTTTTGTTTTTTTGCTCTGTTTTGTTTTGTTTTTACAGAAATTCTTCGGATTATCTTCGTTGTCAGGAGAGCAATATGAAAGAAGCTCACTTCCTTATTAATCATTCGTTGTTTTAAAGAAAATATGGAAGTTGCTTTCACTCAATAAGAGTGTTAACAGCACCAGCCGCCGTGGCGAAGTGATTAGCATCGCGGACTCCCGGCTGTGAGGTCGTGGGTTCGATTCCTATCAGAGCCATATAGGATTTTTCTGCCCTTACCGCTCCTTCCCAGAGCTGACGTCGTTATGGATGCGTCTCTGAGAGTGTTGCACAAATCTACTGACAAATACTGTAAGTGCCTGTATCTCTCGGACCTCGTTGATGCCTAGATATTTTCTGAGAGTAAGCATAAAATACAGCCCTGTCATGCAGTCTCAGACCGGAATGGAAATCCTTAGCATCATCTTCATCACTCTTATCCTCATTGATCAAAATTTTTTTCAAAAAGTCTCAAATTTTGTGGCCAATTCATGCCCTGCTCTCATGGTGACCTCAGTTTCGATGCCCTGTCTACGCCTATAACTTTGGTTTGATTCCGTCAGTGTCACTGTCACAGGCATTGGGCAACTTCATGGGGGCTGTTGGTGGACGGACATGGTGGCGCCCTCCGGAGGGAGAGGTCACTCAAGTCGGCTCCGCGACGAAGTCAGCATTGTCGTCAGTTGGGGGCTTAGTAGGTGGTGTTCTGCATACGTTGGAGCAGGACAGGCGCCGCTGAGCACCACCGAAGTGATTCGGCGGCAGTGCAGTGTCTCTTCCGGTGGGTGGCCTCATGACTCACTGACGACTCTCGACATTGCTTCC
>JADBJO010000057.1:982500-987500 GCA_016801955.1 Conus betulinus | reverse complement strand
TTAGTGGTAGAGCACAGCCAGTCCCTCCCACTTAGTGGTAGATCGCAGCCAGTCCCTCCCACTTAGTGGTAGAGCGCAGCCAGTCCCTCCCACTCAGTGGTAGAGCACAGCCAGTTAGTGGTAGATCGCAGCCAGTCAGTGGTAGATCGCAGCCAGACAGTGGTAGAGCACCACCAGTCAGTGGTAGAGCACCACCAGTCAGTCCCACTTAGTGGTAGAGCACAGCCAGTCAGTGGTAGAGCACCACCAGTCAGTGGTTAAGCACAACCAGTCAGTGGTAGAGCACCACCAGTCAGTGGTAGAGCACCACCAGTCAGTGGTAGAGCACCACCAGTCAGTGGTTAAGCACAGCCAGTCAGTGGTAGAGCACCACCAGTCAGTGGTTAAGCACAGCCAGTCAGTGGTAGAGCACCACAAGTCAGTGGTAGAGCACCACCAGTCAGTGGTAGAGCACCACCAGTCAGTGGTAGAGCACCACCGTAGCAGCCAGTCAGTCAGTTGTAGAGCGCAGCCAGTCAGTGTTAGAGTTCAGCCAGTCAGTGGTAGACAGTGGCCAGTCCCTCCCCTTAGTAGTAGAGCGCAGCCAGTCAGTTGTAGAGCGAAGCCAGTCCCTCCCGGTCCCCCTTAGTGGTAGAGCGCAGCCAGTCAATGGTAGAGAGCGCAGCCAATCAATGGTAGAGCGCAGCCAGTCAATGGTAGAGCGCAGCCAGTCAATGGCAGAGCGCAGTCAGTCAGGGGTAGAGCGCAGCCAGTTAATGGGCAGCGCAGCCAATCAGTGGTAGAGCGTAGCCAGTCAGTGGTAGAGCGTAGCCAGTCAATGGTAGAGCGCAGCCAGTCAGTGGTAGAGCGCAGCCAGTCAGTGGTAGAGCGCAGCCAGTCAATGGTACAGCGCAGCCAGTCAGTGGTGGATTGCAGCCAGTCAGTGGTAGAGCGCAGCCAGTCAGTGGTAGAGCGCAGCCAGACCCTCCGCTTAGTGGTAGAGCGCAGCCAGTTCCCTCCCCTTAGTAGTAGAGTGCAGCCAGTCCCTCCCCGGAGTGGTAGAGCGCAGCTAGTGCCTCCTCCTTTGTGGTAGAGCGCAACCAGTCAGTGGTAGAGCGCAACCAGCCCCTCTCCCCTACTGGTAGAGCGCAACCAGTCAGTGGTAGAGCGCATCCAGTCAGTGGCAGAGCGGAGCCAGTCCCTCTTCTTTAGTGGTGGAGGGTAGGCGGTCAGTGGTACAGCGCAGCCAGTCAGTGGTGGAGCGCATCCAGTCCCTCCCCCTTAGTGGTAGAGCACAGCCAGTCAGTGATATAGCGCAGCCAGTGAGTGGTAAAGCGCAGTCACCCCCTCCCCCTTAGTGGTAGAGCGCAGCCAGTACTACCCCCTTAGTGGTAGAGCGCAACCAGTGTGTGGTAGAGCGCAGCCAGTCAGTGGTAGAGCACAGCCAGGCCCTCTCCCTTAGTGGTAGACCGCAGCCAGTCAATGGTAGAGGGCAGCAGTCAGTGGTAGAGGGCAGCCAGTCAGTGATATAGAGTGCAGCCAGTCCCTCCCCCTTAGTTTTAGAGCGCAGCCAGTCAGTAGCATAGCGCAGCCAGTCGCTCCCCCTTAATGGTAGAGCGCAGCCAGCCAGTGGTAGAGCGCAGCCTGTCAGTGATAGAGAGAGCAGACAGTCCCTCCCGCTTCTCTGGTAGAGCCCTGACAACTTGCTGTGAGCAGATAGTAAGATACTGAGAGTGTCACCATCTTCTCATGTGCTGTTTTCAGGCCCTGTGTTAGCCATCAGTCCAACAAGGGGTCCCAGCCCTGACATTACCAGACAACAAGGGGTCCCTGCCCTGACATTACCAGACAACAAGGGGTCCCTGCCCTGACATTACCAGACAACAAGGGGTCTCTGCCCTGACAGTACCAGACAACAAGGGGTCCCTGCCCTGACATTACCAGACAACAAGGGGTCCCTGCCCTGACAGTACCAGACAACAAGGGGTCCCTGCCCTGACAGTACCAGACAACAAGGGGTCCCTGCCCTGACATTACCAGACAACAAGGGGTCCCTGCCCTGACATTACCAGACAACAAGGGGGTCCCTGCCCTGACAGTACCAGACAACAAGGGGTCCCTGCCCTGACATTACCAGACAACAAGGGGTCCCTGCCCTGACAGTACCAGACAACAAGGGGTCCCTGCCCTGACAGTACCAGACAACAAGGGGTCCCTGCCCTGACATTACCAGACAAAGGGGTCCCTGCCCTGACCCTGACATACCAGACAACAAGGGGTCCCTGCCCTGACATTACCAGACAACAAGGGGTCCCTGCCCTGACAGTACCAGACAACAAGGGGTCCCTGCCCTGACAGTACCAGACAACAAGGGGTCCCTGCCCTGACATTACCAGACAAAAAGGGTCCCTGCCCTGACATTACCAGACAACAAGGGGTCCCTGCCCTGACATTACCAGACAACAAGGGGTCCCTGCCCTGACAGTACCAGACAACAAGGGGTCCCTGCCCTGACAGTACCAGACAAAGCGGTCCCTGCCCTGACATTACCAGACAACAAGGGGTCCTGCCCTGACATTACCAGACAACAAGGGGTCCCTGCCCTGACATTACCAGACACCTGTCGACCCAGTGAGACCAGCCAGTCCCACTCCGCACTGACATCGCTGGTGCAGATGACAGACAATCAGCTGCTCCCCCTTGTGCAGTGTGTACTTTGCGCATGCAAGAGAACCATCGACTTTCAAACTGGATATTGCCCCCCCCCCCCCCCCCCCCCCCCCCCCCCCCCCCACACACACACACGTAGTAGCCTTTGTTCTTTGTTTCGATTGTTCCCTCGGGTGAAAGTGGTAAGCATGACACACGGTATGAAAGCGTCAGCACACCAAGCATCTGTACATGAGAAAAACTCGGACGCTTTGTATCGGACGACAAATATCAAAATCGACAAGCGAATGTCCATTAATTACTGAACATACAGATTTTGTATAATGAGTAAGTGTCAGGCTTCTTTTTATTAAAAAAAAAAAAAAAAGGTGGGAAAAGTATGAGGTTGGAGGCCCCCACTTACAAAAAAAAAAAAGAGAAAAAAAAAAATTCCAAAACAAAAAAAAAAAAACGCTGGAGGAAAAAAAAAAAAAAAAACGAGGAGATCCCAACCCATGCCGACAAGGGGCGTGGTTCATAGCAAAGTGTTATAGGTGAAATTCGACTTCCATCAGTATACGAAATCATTTGAAGGCAGAAAAAAAAAAGATGAACGGAGCGGGGGGGGGGGGGGGGGGGGGGGGGGGGGGGGGGGGGGGGGGGAGGGGGGAGGAGGGGGGAGGTGTGTGTAGTGTGTGTGTGTGTGTGTGTGTGTGTGTGTGTGCGTGTGTGTGTGCGCGCGTGTATGTGTGTGTGTATGTGTGCGTGTGTGTGTGAGTATGAGTGTGTGTGTGTGTGTGTGTGTGTGTGTGTGTGTGTGCAGGGATGGGTGGGGTGGGTAGGCGTTCTGTTGTATGCCATGCGCTGTTCCCCGGATGGACAGCTTGCATATAGCACAATAACTACAATGAAATAGACAGTACAGTACAATGCAATGCAATACAATACAACACAATGCAAGACAATACAAGGCAGTACTATACAATGCCGTGCAATACACATTGCAACGCCACACAACACGATACAATGCAAGACAATGCAATGCCATGCATTACAGTGCAAACGCAGCACAACACAATACAATACAGTGCCCATAATAGAATGCGATACAATACAATGCCACAACACATGCAATGCCATACAATGCAATGGAGCACAACACGACGCAACACAATACAATACAGTGCTATTCCATATAATACAATGCATCACATTGCAATACAGCACAACGCATTGTAATACCATACAATACAAACCATACAAAGCGGGATAATACAATATACTTATATTGATATTATACAATATACTTCACAATACAATATAAAACGTCACAATATAAAACAGTACACTACAAGACAATACAATACACTGCAATACCATACATGAAAAAGTAAGACAATGCAATGCACTGCAATATCATACACGACAAAGTAAGACAATGCAATGCACTGCAATACCATACACGACAAAGTAAGACAATGCAATGCACTGAAATACCATGCACTACAAAGCAATACAATGCAATGCACTGCAATATCGTACACTACAAAGCAAGACAATGCAACGCAATGCAATACCATACACTACAAAGCAAGACATGCAATGCACTGCAATATCATACACTACAAAGCAATACAATGCAATGCACTGCAATATCATACACTACAAAGCAAGACAATGCAATGCAATGCAATACCATACACTACAAAGAAGACAGTGCAATCCACTACTGTACCACATAATGCAATACAATGGAATATAGTGCAATATAATGCAAAACAATGTAACAACATTGTGCACTACAGTGCGAAGCAATACAGTGCAATGAAACATAATTGAAGCAATACAATACAATGCAGACAATACAAGACCTCACAATGCAAATGCTGACCATTACAATGCTATCCAGCGCAATATAATTCAACCTCAAGCCGACATAGAAACACAGTCATTGAAGGGAAGCAACTGCTGTTGACGTGTCCTGTCTAGTTTTTAGAAAATTCCTGGAGGTGGTCCCCCCTGTTTGTTTCAAGCCCGAGTCCTAGCAGGCTGCACACACGAACATTAACTCCCCAAGGCCTGTTTAAGGAGTCGAGTATTTATAGACTGGCGCAATTAGATTGTTTTGAGAATTTTCATTGTGCCTGAAAGCTGTTTTTCTTCATTTTCTTTCATATCGCTATTGAGGTACATGCCATGCCAGGTAGTTCCAAGCACACACATATTAAATCAGAGGAATGGGATTTTTTGGGCGCTTCCAGCTGGCGCAAAGATAAGGTCACAAGTGAGTGCAAAGGCCTGAAATGTGACGTCAACTAAGCGGAAGGTCCTGTATTTGATGATTGTATATGATGTCATCGGTGGAAATCCCG
>JADBJO010000057.1:947500-977500 GCA_016801955.1 Conus betulinus | reverse complement strand
GAAAGACAACTACGTTGGAATGGCCAGACCCAATGGCCTAGCTAGTTCCCAGGGAACTGTGAATGAGGGGTGTGAGGGGAAGACAGGAAAAAAGCCAATGAAATGACATTGCAGAGTGCACATGAAAAACACATTGCAGAGGTCCAGGCCTTGGGACACAACCAATAGAACTGGTGGAGGCGGGTAAACTGTTCTTTAGTGTATTATCCAAATATCCCCACGTGAAGTTAATGGAGAAGAAGAAGAAGAAGCAGAAGAAGAAGCAGGAGGAGGAGGAGGAGGAGGAGGAGGGAGGAGGAGAGGAGGAGAAGAGAGAGAGGAAGGAGAAAAAAGGAGAAGAAAAATGAGTTGTAGAAGATCAGACACCAGGTTTAGCAGGTAATGTAATTCTTATGAAAAGTTTTGAAAAAAAAATGCAATGGAAGGGGGGCAAGTGGTAGGAAGTCGAGAGGGGGATGGGGTTGGGCGGGGAGGTTAGATGGCAAGGAGGATGGTGGTAGTCAGGATCTTGTTTAAAATGTTGAAAACATGAGCGCTGTTCCTCTTCAGAACTGGCCGATCATTAGAGGGGAGAATGGAAGACCACGAACTCTGTGCTGACAGTTCCCTTGGCAGCAGAAAAATGTGGACAAACAGATGAAGAGAAATTTAGATGTACGCATTTCAGGATACAGTGCAGAATTGGTATAAGGGGGGGGGGGGGGGGGGGGGGGTATTACAACAACCAGGAAGAAAGGGTGGAAAGTAAGCGTTTTGAACCACAGAAAGCGTGGACAGATTCACCTCATTGTCACTGTCAAGGGATGAGACAACATACACGGTACTCACACACACGCACAAAAAGGACTCCAGATAAAATAAATGATCCACATCGTTTCATCGTGTGTGTGTGTGTGTGTGTGTGTGTGTGTGTGTGCGCACACACACACACACACACACACACACACACACACACTAAGCACACACACACACACACACACACACACACACACACACACACACACACACACTACTGTTGTTGTTGTAAATCACACAGGAAACAAAGAAGAGAGGTGGGGAAAATGAGATGGCCTAGCTTGTCCATGTGGGAAAAGTGAACAATGATTGTCCAGGCCGGAGAAAACTGTGATAGTATTGTTTAGTTGAACTAAGCTGGTAATATTAGCCAGGCTTAACACACCAAGGTTAGCTCTGTTCTAATACACTCACATGCACCCACCCAACATTCCAGTGTCTCTGAGGGCAGTGTGTCACGCATTCGCTTCTCTTCTAACATGTCTGAGAAGTTCTTCTTCTCTCTTCTTTCCCCCACCTCTGGGTTTTGGACTTGGTCCTTCGACATAGACGTCTTCTTTTTTTTTCTTCTTCCCCCACCTTTGGGTTTTGGAATCAGTCTGTTTCTCAGCTTGTCTTTGACGCCTACGACCTGTGTTCAAGATCCTGCTTCCACTTCTGTCACCCAGTCTAAGTTCTTTCAGACCCTAATCTGTCCTGTTCACTCTCTCTCTCTCTCTCTCTCTCTCTCTCTCTCTCTCTCTCTCTCTCTCGCATCATGTTGTTCTTCTCTTCGTTCTTGTTCTCAATTCAGTTTATATAGGGATGCAAACAAAGAATCTCCCTGAGCCGTGCTCTTGTCCATTGTTTCTCTACCACCTTGTTCACATGCACAATGAATTCCCCTCTGGCTGCATTCTTCCACACATCAGCATTTTCACACATTCCTACATGATAGCCTGGCAAACTACCACTTCTCGCCAAATGGACATTGAAAATTCCCGACGACTTCGGAGTCACTTTCACATAGTAATTATCCTATAGAAAGCTACGATAACGTCTTCCACCGGCATCCCAGCAGTATGAACTGAACAGGCACAAGATCCCTAATCATCAAGTGAACATGTCAGTCTGTTTACTAAAAGCACTTCAGCTGACTCAGTCCCTAGCACCCACTTGATGCTCCGAGGTCCAGGTGGATAATTTGTCTCCCCTTCACTATCAAACTCGGAAGTCGTCACCGCCTTCGCTGTCTACTGTCGTCTGACAATCATTGTTTGCCCGACAACTTCAACTCCTTCAGACAGATCCAACATCTGCGCTACGTGAGGGCTCTACTGCTAATTGGCCATTAACCCACCTGTCCACCACGCCCTCAGTTCCTGACGTTTAAAGCACTTAAAGCCTATGTGAGAGATTTCGCTCCTTTGGCAATAATCCTGCCCAAGCTTCTCAAAAAGTCCTAACTCGACATATACTCTTGATGACTGTAATGAAAAAAGACAACAGGGAAATTAATTCAGTACGATTTTAAGAACCTGTAATTTCACACAGGAAGAAATAATCGTAATCCAAATGGACTATTTGTTTCTCTGTTAATGAAAAAATGTAAATCTGCTTCTTTAACGAGCATAGTACAAGTGTTATTTGATCTTAAAAAAAATTTTTTCAAAGCAAGTTGAAATGTGCTTTCCCATTTTAGTTTTTACAAAATTATCTAATTACAATTTACACAAAAAGCTTCACCATGGACTTATACCTACGTACACCCTCTCGTTCAGAGGTCCATATACATGTCACAGAACACATGTACCTGCTTTCTGCTGTCTTGTTTTGCACAAGAAGCTTCTGTAGAGGCTGGCTCTACAGCGGTGCTGTCCTGCTGAGGTCGTCTGCCCTTTGGATTAGCAGGGCATGAGCCTGCAGAAGTCCCTTGCCTCTATGCAACTCGCTGAAGTCATTGCAATACCTCAACACTGTGGTCGCAATGAAAATCAGTTGAGCAACTGTGTGTGTGGTGAATACACCACATGGCTATGCCATGATGTAGATGGCTCTGCCTGAATGTGGATGCATGTGAAGTGGATTCCAGTGTGTTCAACACATGAATAATAAATCGTATTCATCATTAACAATACAAACGAGAATTTCTTACTTACGCTTTCCTGTGCGTGGATATGAAATGCATATAAATTACGATTAACCTGCTCCTATTAATGATTACAGCGATCAAAGAAGCAAAGACAGAAGAGATGAGCATACACAATATTTTAAAGAGGGAACAGCTGTTGAATGACTAAGTCGAATCAAAGGAAACAATGGCTGTCTCCCTGAAAAAACAAACAAGCAAGCAAGCAAGCAAGCAAACAAACAAACAAACAAACAAAAAAAAACAGATGCTCTATGCATATCCAGCTACAAACAGAAAGATAGGACGGGAATGTGGAGTCACAGTGCAACGAGAAGAGGGGGTTCACATAGGTGACACATGCAAATGCCCCCACTGTCCGTCCCGTGTCAACCGGACACAGCACACAAGTGCTGTCTGACAAGTTCATGTTGTTCAACAAAGCAAAACATTTACCAATCGTTTGTGGGGACGCATGAAGCCATGCTGTGGCGTGGTTAACAACGGCAAAAGGTGACGGGATGGAGATGGTGCTCAGTCTTTGGTTTTCTTTCCCTCACACGGCGAAGACACGGCCCAGAATCAGCCCCAGAGGCTGTTCTCTGGTGACGTGTCAGATCCAAGTGTATGGTTTTCTTGCATTGATACCAGGTACAGAACCCCTGGAGTGGCCAGAGAATCGTGGCGGTCATTTTGTGTTACCCAGCCGAATGAGAAAGATGAACATGGCGGACAGTACGAGACGCTGTTGTTCTGAGGCAAAAGGGTACGAAAGGAAATCTCTCCATGCTACGGTTAAAGACCAAAAGCCCCTCCTCCCACCACCACCACAACCACCTCCACCCCTACACACACACACACACACACACACACCATTTGGCTAGCAGTGGGAGTATCGAGCGACGGGGGTATTGACAGGGGGGAGTATTAAGCTGGGGATCTATCGATAAGAGGGGGGGGGGGGGGGAGGGGGGGAGGGGGGCTGGGTAGGGTGTAGGGAGCTGACCCCGAAGAAATGAAGTGATGGAGAGAGGGGGTGACAGCTACAGACCAGGGTGGAGGTAGAGGGTGGACAGGAGGGAAGAAAACAATGCGTATGAACATGATTTGCTCTGCTGCTGACACATGAACAGTTGTCGCTGGGTCACTGTGACAGTGAACTTCGTCTGACCGTGAAACTGGAGATGGCCACACGCCAGAGTTGCACAATTCGCAGCAGTAAAATTGTTGGCTGAAGAAAAGGTCATGTAAGAGTGAAGGAGAGGCGGAAGAGCAAGGGGATCTGGTGAGGGAAAGGATCTTCTCCAGTGTCTTCCACTTTCTCTCTAACCACTCCTCCATCCCTCTCTTTCTTTCTCAGCACCCTGAATAGTTAACAGGATTTGATACATTGATGATTGATAAATCGCTGTCATGCTGTACAGTGGCTGAACCTATTATGATTTTGATGCTAACCAATCGATGAGAGACCGAGGCATAACGATTACATTATACCTGTTTACATGCTTATCTTTGTATCTGACATCTCTCTGATCATGTTCATGACTATTACCACTCTGGTGCAATTCTACACCTGTCTGCCTGCTGCCGTCAACCCCCCCCCCCCCCCCCTGCTTCCCCCTCCCCCTTCTCTCTCTCTCTCTCTCTCTCTCTCTCTCTCTCTCTCTTTCACGCGCGCGCACGCTCTCGCTGTTGCTGTCTCTGCGTGTGTTTATGTGTGTGAGAGAGATCAGTCATCACATAACCATCCATCATTCACCCAAGCTAAAACTGGAAAGGCAGAGAACCCCCCCCCCCCCCCTCCAGAATTACGATCATTATCCAGTGCTCGAGCAAAGCCTGCGATCGTGGAACTGAGATATAATACTGATGAGCTTCCCTGAGTTGCCACGCTTTTCAGTAATCCTTTACAGACCCGTACCGTTGACTGTGTCGAAGGCCTTTGCCATGTTACAGACCTGTGTGTACAGGTCCACGTTCTGTTCTTGACACACCTCCTGAAGCTGGTGGGCTACAAACAAGCAACATACGGAGTATTCCATACGACCCTTTCTACGGCCACACGAAATGTCTGGCTGTTGGCTATTTCCATGCAATGCATTATCAAGCGATTTAGGAGAATTCTGAATGTTTTAACGGTGGAGTCAGTGTCGGGATGATGTTCAGACATACATTTGAACTGGATTTAAGTGAGGTAGAGTTGTGTTGGACGTCACCCTCACACTCTCGTTCCAGTCTGTCTGTGCGCACTGACAAGACATGACCAGAACGGCTGGAGAGGGGTCAGACTGCAGCGGATGCCGTGGATGGCCAGCAGTACCTTCCCTGACTCACTGTTACCTCTCTTCACGAAGCGTTGCCGGAAGTCATCTTCCTGCCCATTGATCTGGCTAACGGTTTTATTCACGCATCAGCTGAGTTCAGGCCTTGTATACAGGGACAGGCAAACCCTGACTCATCCGGATTATGATGGGGTTCCATGCTGACAGCAACAAGGGTCCAATGGTGAGAGATGGGTGTCAGGTGAGGACAAAAGCAGATAAACTACTTCAAAGAGCATGATATTTTTCTCAGTCAGAGGTGCTACCTTTCCCCCACACCTTGTGCCCCCTGAGTTTCGATTTTACTTTTTGTTCCCACATCCATTTGCAAATAAATTTGCATAATTAGATTCATGGTTAGATACTGAACAGTAGCATGTCAGAACATCTTATAAGGTGAGTGGTGTGAGTGCCAGACTGATGGGATAGTACCTTGGGAAGAGACACTGGGAATAAGTCTTGCTGTGAAGAGACACTGACACTGACACTGCCATGAAGAGAGTTTGTTAGAAACGCACAGCCTGAGCTCTATTCACAGGAAATCTGATAAATCAAAGAAGAAATCGAGGGCTGTGATCATTAGAAAGAAGTTTTACGGTCGTAGAGTGAGACAAAATTTGCAGAAGAAAAATCTCTAAACAAATTATGTACATAAAAATCCGGTTTTACTAGGGCATGTAAGTGGATTCGAGTAAAATGAATGTTACGTCATCAGCCTTCCTCTAAGGCTTGTATGCGACTTGATCTCAATCTAGGTATGGGACTGTATTGTTGTGCTTCTGAGAATGTCTTTTCGAACATTTCATAACTATCCATGTCAGAGCAACAAGGGGACAGTCAGGGTCTGCTCCATTACACAGCACCTTCTTCTACCGCTCAACCCTTACACACCAACCCTTACTCTCCGTAACCACCACAGCTAATGTATTTCTAGTTGAAAGCCTTGTTTCCAGACATACGCAGTCGTAATTTGAACGCTTTGATCACTTTTTCTTCCAGCTCCTGCTGCCGCTGCTGCATGACCACAGTCCACAAGTACAGAAATGGGCTACTGGCAGAGCCGATGGGTAACAAAAATACCACCATGGTACCATGCATTTTGTCTAATGCTTGGAGACCGCTTGTGGCCATCACTGTGACCATCCCAAATGAAAGCCAGGTTGCACAGTGTGTGACGGCCACTTTCTGCACCAGATCAACTGAAAAATACACTGACCTGGAAACTGAACTCAGCTTACTTCTGAATTTAGGCGTGTGTCTGTAGATAATAGCTTGGCCAACACTTATGGGTAAGCAGATTATAAAGTTTAGAGCTACGATCGTAGTAAACCACTGACATTCTTTGTCAGTACTATATTGATCCAGTATTGCCAGGCGACATAGCCCAGACTGCCTAAGAAGACCATGGGCCCAGTGTGATAACCCCAGGAAGAAACGGTATTAACGACAATACGGTTCCAACACACCACGCCGCTAAGCAAGCTGACGCCAGCGAAGCTGTTTTTAACCTCCAAGAGTCCTTACCAACGCCAATGACGATAACGTGATCCACAGTCATAAGTCCTATGATCAAAACTGACGTCTCGCAAGACAGGTATAAAAGAAACCCCGCCACCTTGCAATACAGGCTACTGGTCCAAGTCTTTTCAAACTGGATGTAACGAACGTGAAAGACTTCATTAGCTGCAACAACAATATTGACGTGACATCCCATACAAGATTCAAGAAACATCAAATGGGCAATCATCAATGAATTGCTGACAACATTTTTATTGACTGAAAAGAGACTTATAAAGCAAATCCAATTTCCCAACGTGGCACATATACTGACCACCCAGAAGAAAGTTCTGTATAGTTGATTTGGCAGCAGCTTTGTGCATGAAGGGAGTGCAGAATGGGGGGCTGAACACTGTAATCTGATCGCCTGTTTTGGAAGTAAGTTTTCACAGCAGAATCTATAGTTTGACGAAAAAATATTCTCTAAATGATCGGACCCTGCGAACAAATCCAAGGGGAACTGTCCAACCGGATTAAATCTGATATCCACTTCAGTCAGATGCGGCATATTTTTAAAACCTAAAGATCCGATGGTTTTAACAGCACAAAGAGACAGATTTAAGTATTTCATCTGAGGTAGGTATGTGTGTATTCACTCGTCAGAGCATCAAGGTTCGTTTCCGATAAGTCAATCCGTATCAGTGAATAATGAATTTGTTTTGTCAGTGTGTTCACCGTGTCTGCTCTGATAGGGTTTCTTGCTAATCGTATAGTTCCTAGATTTGATAGGTCTCGAAAAACAGTCTTGTCAAGCGACCTCAGGCTGTTATCACTGACATCAAGAATCTGTAAATTAGGAAGTTCTATACCTGAAATATTGGACAGAAAACAACTGGACAAACTCAGATGAATCAAATAGACATTTGTGGTGAAATCACTCATTAGCATTCCGGACCCCGGGGCGTCGACGAATCGGAGTTGTGAAAAGAGATCAGGATGGAAGGCCTCCCTGCAGAGGAACGAGTGACCTTGACACTGACAACCTTCAGGACAGGCCATATCGCACACAGAGTTCATCATCCCGCTGTGGGCACTGACCCCAGCCATCACACAGATGATCTCCATGCACGCAGATTCTGGATGTTTGACATTTGTACAACCCCAAACACGGTGTCCCGACACAGTCGTCTTCATCTTCTCCATGGACGCAGTCACCAAAGCCATTGCACTGGGTATAGACAGGGAGACAGTAGAACCATTCTGCTGCACAGCGGTAATGAGTGTGAGGACACGGCTCGTCGGCTGTCATCACCTGCTGAGTGAAGTAACCAGTGCCATCCAGGTTAATGTAAGACTGCTTCGTCTCCAAGTGTCTGGCCTGGAGGCAGTATGCACACCGTGATTCCAGGCCCTGCGGCTGGCAGCCCACTTCATCAGAATTATCCAAACAATCAGCATACTCGTTACAGCATTGACTGTGCGACACACATTGACCGTTATTACACAGAAAGCCGTCACATGGGATGATGGGAACAAAAGGACTCGTCACTTTTGTCCTGACAATCCTGTCGGAAGTCACAGAGTACCGTGTAATGCACTGATGCCGCACCATCATCACAAGTAAACACTTTCTGCACACTCTGTGTAGCTTGTCCCGCTGATGGTAGCATTTCTTTTTGATTATGCTTGCTTACATTAAGAGCAGCAGAGAACTGTGAGCTATGTGCATTCCCACACCGCCGGTACATGAAAGTATGGATCACAGAGCTGTCTGAGCCAATCAGTAAACGCTGCAGAGTTGATATCAAAATGGACCGAGGTGAACGTGAATGGCTTAACACAGCTTTCCGTAGGAACATTTTCAGTGGTAAGTGTTTTTCGCACATTATTGCAAATCCTGGTCTTGGCCCGAGTTCTTCCTGAAGGCGTCCATGTAACAAATCCCCGCTCATGATCATCCTTGACGGATTGTGGTGACCATCGTACCTGAACTGGTTCATGTTGTAGATCAAAGTGTTGTCAAACCACTTACGGAACTTGCTGTACGTAAACGGTACTAAATACCAACCCGTAGTATAACCGACAGTCAAACGGAATCTGAAATAGTTTTTTAAAAATGTGTTGTGCATCCTCGTGCTGCTTCTTAGTTTTGATGGAAGCTATTCTTTGGCCAGTCTTCTGACATTGATGAACTAGTCGTAAATAGTCAAGTGTCATAACTGACATGGTGACCAGTTTAAAACACTTGTTACCTGAGGCCACCAACCCCTGACAGTCAGAACTGCTGAAGTGACAGTCTTCTGCTTCATCCCGTCCATCATGACACTCGGTCTTCAGATTACAGCGTAGAAACTGCTGGAATGCAGAATAATGGTTCACAGAACAGTTGAACAAGCCTCCTGGAAGTTGTTGAGGATAATCATTCTTAAAGAAAGCAGAAATGTGTACTCTGAGGAAACATGTATAATACTTAACATTGGGGATATCAATCTGGATAAGGTTTTCAACAAGGAATGTGAACCCTGAAGCTGAGCGTTCAAAACAGACGTATTCGCGACAAAAAATCATTACAGAAGTGTACACCACATCTTCTTGTATGTGCTGTGAGTTTCTGTACAGACATATTATTCTGCTCATTGTGCAACACATTTCCAGATAACACGACTGCTGGACACTGACGATAACGGCACGTCTCCTAAGGTGTAGAACTTCACGAAAAACGATGTCATTCCCGTTGACATAAGGCAAAATAAGTTCAGAGTATTCTAGTGCATGTTTCGTGATCATTTCTCGCGTTTCGTTGCCTGAATATCAATTGCGATCAATGGGTGGTTTATATGCTGTATCCATAGCTGATGAAAACGCGAATGAAAGAACATGTCTTCAAGACTTCGAGCACCGCATTCCAGAATCTCGTCGTCAGCTATATATGATGTTGTGTAGGAACACTGCTGTTTTCCAGTAGCTGACATCACACCAGTACCCTAGCCGTTGAATGTGAGCACGCACATGTCTGCCTGGCGTCACATTCACGTGCAGCATACAGTAGGCTGTGGAGCCCCCGCACACCCCGTACACCACTCCCTGGCCGGCTGGGAATAGAGACAAGGTGTCGTCACAGTGTGAGACACATTCACTTGCAGAAATGTGCTTCCTGTGGTGTTCATGAGGTAGGCTACACCCGGACAATGATGACTCGTCTTCAGAAGGTCAGTTGTTCCACTTCTGTTGGTGTTCCAATCTATGATGATATCAGCAGATATACCCAAGGTCAATCACTTGTCATGTACCCCCCCCCCCCCCCCCACATACCTACAGCTTATTCTGTTATCTTTCTTTATTTGCAACAGCATAACACGTTTTCAATACATAAAAAACCTTTAATGGTACAGATGTGGTAAGTCATCATTAAAAGCGCCATGAAGATAATGTTATCTAATTCGCCAAAATACTTGTATTGCAATATTCACATGTAATCCAAAACACACATTTACAATGCGTACAAATATCCACTTCTTCACCATTAATGCACCCATAAAGACCAATATTGTGCTTGTATACATGAAAAAGACTTGATTAAAAAGTGCATAATATTATTATGAACCCATTTTCAATTAAAAAAAAAACACGGGGTTTGGTAAATAAAAAGGAGGAGATCAACAAACTTGTCGACAAGCTTCAACTTACCACCAGACCCATCTCAATGACAAGCCCTGCAAGAAGAAAAAGCAGGACGATTGGGTAGAAGCCAGTCCCAAGACACATTTGGTGGCATTTTCGGGGACTTGATGCTCCCACCCTTACGAGTCTCGGGTACATGGAACTTGCCAGCCTGTGATAGCAGCCCATCTAGGAGAGGGAACACTCTCAATCAATCTCCTGTGCACTTGAACTGTGGGAGAACCTTTCTCCCAGGTGGGACAGCATTTTGTGCAGATTCGTCTGCTAGGAGAAGGACACTCTAAATAACAAAACTGCACTTCTCAGGTCTGTTCCATATAAGGCAGCATCCGCACCTTTGAACATTTAAGCGTCATTAGGCAAGAGGATGTGGAGGGCATTGCACGCTCCTTCTTCACTTCAAAAGGCCCCTGGACTGATTAAGAATACTACTTCATCGAAATAAGAGATGACCTCTACCAGCTCTGTCTCCAAGTCCTGCAGTGATGGGGAGGTGGACACGGAAACAGACCGAGAATGCTGCTGTAAGTTCTCAGCCACGACTCTGTGCGCAGGGCTAGGGAGCTGTGGTGTGATGGTCGTTCGCTGCACACTTCAATACAAGCGCTGCCTGTGTCCAACCACAAAAACAGAACACCGTTTCAGACACGACAAAGATCCTCCTACGCGGGAGGGGGAGATAAATGACCAAAAACAAACCATCTTATGAGCTACCTGGCAGTTTACGCACCTGCTTTGGTGGAACCATATGCCATCGAAAAAACATTAAGGCCAACGTAGCAAATGACAGAAGAAAGCTTACAGATAATAGACCAGCATAGCCCAGTAAATGCAAGGTCTGGATGTCTGTAGTTCAAGTTGATACCTAAGCTCCTCTAGCCTCTATGATATGCAGTATCAGCATGAGCACAGTGAAATCAGAGGAAGCCGAAATCAAATACACAAGGAAAAACGATTCGGTGTCCCATCTGGTTCACTGGCGTGGCGCTCTAAGCTACTGCTGAAAAACCACCCAGAAGGAGCAAGAAGTGAAAAAAGCAAGATCACTAACCATGCATGAGGACTCTGGAGACAAGGTTGTCAGATCAGTGCAGCCCAAGGTAAAGACAGGCAGACAATGGTAAGTACAGATCAATCGAGCCCAAGGTAAAGACAGGCAGACAATGGTAAGTACAGATCAGTCGAGCCCAAGGTAAAGACAGGCAGACAATGGTAAGTTCAGATCAGTGCAGTTTAAGGTAAAGACAGGCAGACAATGGTAAGTTCAGATCAGTGCAGCCCAAGGTAAAGACAGGCAGACAATGGTAAGTTCAGATCAGTGCAGTCCAAGGTAAAGACAGGCAGACAATGGTAAGTTCAGATCAGTGCAGCCCAAGGTACAGACAGGCAGACAATGGTAAGTTCAGATCAGTGCAGCCCAAGGTAAAGACAGGCAGACAATGGTAAGTTCAGATCAGTGCAGTTTAAGGTAAAGACAGGCAGACAAGGGTAAGTACAGACAGGCAGACAATGGTAGACAATGGTAAGTTCAGATCAGTGCAGCCCAAGGTAAAGACAGGCAGGGTAAGTTCAGATCAGTGCAGCCCAAGGTAAAGACAGGCAGACAATGGTAAGTTCAGATCAGTGCAGCCCAAGGTAAAGACAGGCAGACAATGGTAAGTTCAGATCAGTGCAGCCCAAGGTAAAGACAGGCAGACAATGGTAAGTTCAGATCAGTGCAGCCAGAGGTAAAGACAGGCAGACAATGGTAAGTTCAGATCAGTGCAGCCCAAGGTACAGACAGGCAGACAATGGTAAGTTCAGATCAGTGCAGCCAGAGGTAAAGACAGGCAGACAGACAATGGTAAGTTCAGATCAGTGCAGCCCAAGGTACAGATAGGCAGACAATGGTAAGTTCAGATCAGTGCAGCCCAAGGTAAAGACAGGCAGACAATGGTAAGTTCAGATCAGTGCAGTCCTAGGTAAATACAGGCAGACAATGATAAATTCAGGAGGCGGTGGACATAGCTAAGGAAATCTTCAGATCAGATCAGATCTATAACAGGGCACACGCAAACCAATTAGAATTACCAAAAAATGACCTGGTGATCCAGGCCAAAAGGAAATCAAAGAGATATATGGTAATGTACAGGAAGAATAGGCTGCCTAGAGGGTTTAGATGGTGGTGCAGCCAGACCAAAAAGGGAGCAATGAAAACTAGGAAAACTCACGATCAAGAAGCTAGCTGGAGTGACATATGGCACATTGCGCCTCTCAGGTTCAGCTTCATCCTCAGAGCAGCATCTAACCTCTTGACCTCAAATTCAATCTGATCAAAAGGGGGAACTAGATATACCTTACGTGTCCGCTTTGCAAGGGAAAACAAACAGTGGACCATGTTCGCGAAAACCAGCGCTGACTAAGGGGTGAGTACGCGTGAAAATATAACCAAGTGCTTAAGGAGATTGGACATGTGGTCAGCACTGTGCGAGGGAATACTATGTCACACAAGATTGATTCAATTTGGGATTTCCCTGTATCTCCTTGCAATTCTTTATTTTTAGGGTGAGGGGAAGGGCGCTGGTGAAAACTGAATCTTGAAAGCCTTAATGCAAAGCATTTCTCTGTGACTTGGGAATTTTAAGTCACCTTCATGGATTGGAGAAAGTGTTCTGTCAACAGAAGCATTCTATTGCGTGACTTTTTAAAAGCTTACATCGTTAACATTTATTGAGATGTGTAATGAAATGCTTTCTGGTTTGAAAGACGAAAATGAAATGTGGGTAAAAAAAAAATGACCGATTATGTTCAATGAACATTTGGTGTGAAACAAAACGATGTGTGCAATCCTGTTTTAATTTCCTTTAACAATGAACTGACAGAATAGACATTGCAACTGATAGGAATTGCAAACATGGTCCACAGTTTACAGAAGATTTGTGTAGGCTTCTTTTAGGTAAATGAGATTGTTTTGATGAGCGAACAAGTCACCCACTAACAATGTCAGTTCACTCTTCTGAGCTGGCAAATCACTTCAGCTAAGAATAGATATATCAAGCAGAAATATCGATGTATTTAGGTGAGATAGATATTTAGGAATACGAGAAAGATGGACTTACAATGGAACGTGAACATCTGTTGTAAACATATTTCCGGCCTTATACTTAAAAAATCCTAAACTGAGTTTTACTATTGCAAACGAAGACATAAGAAGCAGACAAAATCATGCATTGCAGTGCATTGAGCTCACCAGTTAAAAAAAAATCAATGTTTTGAATTGCTTTTTGAATTGTTTGACTAACAGACATAACCTACGAAAGCACTAAAGAAATGGGGTTTCTTTTTGATGTTACAGTTTGTTTAGGAAATGTTTGCTTATACCCGTTAAAATATTTTTAGGAGTATATGTTCCAACATCTCCTGTTTTTGAGTATGAAAAACAGGCAGATGTGTGTTTTATGATATGCTATAAGGTGTATTATTGCTGTTTGAAAGTAACAGGAAATGAATCACTCAAAACTGCGAAGGAAAGCAGATATGCAGAATCTGTTGTTTGATTTCATCCAAAAAGGAAAGGCGACGTTGTGCCAAAGGTACAATTTTAGTTACAAGAAAGAAAAGAAACAGATGCACCGATAGGTGCTGGTGGGATCCAGATAAGTACTGTCCTCATCTGGCGAACAAACCAGCTGGGAGCAATTCATCATCACCTTCGGAAGCCTGCGCTCTGTTCACATAGAGTGCAGGCACGCACAGGGCATTCTAAGCGCTCCCTGGCGTATGCTAAATCAGTATTTGATTATGGTTTGTTGCAGGGTGTAGACAGTATCAGTAAATTTGTCCCGTCATTTCGGTTTGGGATACAAGACAACGACCTACGTGCTATTTATAGGCAGCCCCCATTACATGTACTGTGCTTTAATTTAACAAAATGAGCAGGCAGCTATCACTGTAAATTTACATTTGGTATTTCGTACCCATTTCCTAATTACTATCAATATAGAAAACATGATCGGTATGCTTTTTGCTTGCCGTTTTTAAAATGTTGATATCTTGAACATTTTACATTACTACTGCTACTACTACTACTACCACTGCTACTACTACTACCACCACCACCACCACCACCACCACTTCTGCTACTACTACTACTACTACTACTACTACTACTACTACTACTACTCCAACAACCACCGCTGCTATAACAACAATAACAACAACAGCAACAACTATTACTACTACTACTACTACTACTACTACTACTACTACTACTACTACTAGTAGTAGTTTGTGTCAGCAGCGATCCACTTCGCAGGAATGCCTTCATCTTCACTTCTTCGCCCCCCTGAATTCCTTCAGGAGTGAACAGAGAAAGAAGAATTTCACTGCGTTCGTCCACTTCTGTTCATTGCATGCAAAAGCTTGAATTTTTGTGTGTGGAAAGTTTCCTTGTCCATTTTAGAGTGCTATCAATACATCGGTTTTATTTCCTGTCTCGTCCTCTGTCTCCCTTCCTTAACATTTCCCTGGATGGTTGTTGATTCAGTGCTCACACCTAGTTCAACCCAGTCTAGAAATCAATAAAGCATTGAATGAGCATCTAACGGTGTCAAAAACTGAAGGCAGTACACACACATTTTCTATGTAGTGTCTCCCGTCTACAGCGGATGCTGTGGAGCTGATAATGATGTTAAAAGGCATGGCTCTTTTCATTCTGATGCTTTGATATAATGACATCGTTGAGATCAAAGCGACGGTATGTGGCAATGATCACCTCTCTCTCCCTCCCCCTCCCCTCTCCCTCTCTCCCTCTCCGTCCCTCTCTCTCTCTCTCTCTCTCTCTCTCTCTCTCTCTCTCTCTCTCTCTCTCTCTCTCTGTCATAAATCAAGTCTACATTCAACAGAAGCGATAGTTCAGTGATTTATGACCTAAATATCAATACAGAAGCACAGAGAATATGTATACGCGCACATCCTCTCTCTCTCTCTCTCTCTCTGTCTCTCTCTCTCTCTCTCTCTCTCTCTCTCTCTCTCTCTCTCTCTCTCTCTGTCTCTGTCTCTGTCTCTCTCTCTCTCTCTGTCCCATAAACACTCATATATATATATATATATATATATATATACATACATATCTATCTATCTATATCTATCTATCTATCTGTCTGTCTATCTGTCTATCTATACGTGTGTGTGTGTGTGTGTGTGTGTGTGTGTGTGTGTGTGTGTGTGTGTGTGTGTGTGTGTTCGTGTGTGCGTAGGTGTGTCCCCCTGTGTGTGCAATTTGCAAGTATGTATCAGAGAGAGAGAGAGAGAGAGAGAGAGAGAGAGAGAGAGAGAGAGAGAATGAGAGAGAGGGACACACATACACATACAGAACGCGCGCGCGCACGCACGTACACAGGCACACACACACATATCATATCATCTGTGTATGTATATTGTATGCATGTATGTATGTATGTATGTATGTATGTATGTATGTATGTATGTATGTATGTATGCATATACCTCTTATCTATTATCTATCTACATGTAAAAAACATTCGACCAGATGCCTTGATTTTTCAGTTACGGGGATGGACTAGACAATCGAATTTGTCCAAGTTAAAATGATGATTGTAAAAGACAGCTTTGCATTTGAGAGGAAAATTGCTACGAGAAGTAATCTTTCCCCAGAGACAGCTCCGTCAGGAGCATTGTTCCCCGCCAGTGGAGGTGATCAGAAGCAGCCAGTGACAGCTGCATGATGTGAACAGCTAGTTAGGCTTGCTATTGCACCTGGTTTACATGCTGAAGAGATACCCTTCCATATAAGGAAATAGAAAACTCCAACGTCCGGAAGATCCTTCTGCAATTATGAAGAATGTTTCCAACACAACAATTATGAAGAGTGTTTCCAACACACAACGATTATGAAGTGTGTTTCCAACACAACAATTATGAAGAGTGTTTCCAACACAACAATTATGAAGTGTGTTTCCAACACAACAATTATGAAGAGTGTTTCCAACACAACGATTATGAAGTGTGTGTTTCCAACACAACAATTATGAAGAGTGTTTCCAACACAACAATTATGAAGTGTGTTTCCAACACAACAATTATGAAGTGTGTTTCCAACACAACAATTATGAAGTGTGTTTTTCCAACACAACAATTATGAAGTGTGTGTTTCCAACACAACAATTATGAAGTGTGTTTCCAACACAACAATTATGAAGTGTGTTTCCAACACAACAATTATGAAGAGTGTTTCCAACACAACAATTATGAAGAGTGTTTCCAACACAAAAATTATGAAGAAAGTTTCCAACACAACAATTATGAAGTGTGTTTCCAACACAACAATTATGAAGTGTGTTTCCAACACAACAATTATGAAGTGTGTTTCCAACACAACAAATTATGAAGAAAGTTTCCAACACAACAATTATGAAGAGTGTTTCCAACACAACAATTATGAAGTGTGTTTCCAACACAACGAAAAGCACAGAACAGCGCCCAGTGAAAGGCACAATAACAATATCAAATAAAATCTAAAAAGAAATTATAGTTATTCCGCCAGATTACGGGGACAACAAATTACCAGGCAAAAACACGACGCGTTTTCTTCAGGCAAGATAAACAACATTCAGAACAAATGAAAACGAAGAATGGGCAAACAAGAAATCTTGGCATAGACTAACTGTTCTTGAATACAGCGCGCGCGCGCGCACCTGTGTGTGTGTGTGTGTGTGTGTGTGTGTGTGTGTGTGTGTGTGTGTGTGTGTGTGTGTGTGTGTGTGTGTAATTAGATTGATAGATATAACAAACAAAACCCCCATGAAAATCAGGCACCATTTCACATGGGTTGACTCCACATGTTTACTCTGGATTCCGGGGGTGTGGTAATATTAAGAACTAAGCAAGGAGGTAATGTGCCTGTTGTAGAATCTCCGAATTTAGTGCTAGTGGTTTTCCAAATTTTCACTCTCCCCGGGAGGCTTCTTCGGGGACAATCTCCTATCATTTTAAAGCCTGCTGCAGAAACGAATCAGTCCTTTTGCTTCTCAGAGGCTCCCAGGGGCAAGAAAGTTGATTTCTAATGCATGGTTATAGAGTTACTAGACAGTTTATAAAATGAATCATCATTGTACGGTGGGTAGTTAGAGACGAAAGATGGTGCATTGATATCCACACATCTGCAAGACTGGTGAAGGAGAACTTTCAGTTCTTCATCTATGTCTGGAGCTTTCTATCCTCTGGTTAGTTAAGAACTGATTATTTCTTACAAAGTATCACCCCAAACAGCAGTCCCCTCAGCTGCAGTGGATATGAATTAGAAGGTGAAAGATCTGTGGACACATGTTCCAAACTTCCCCCCCCCCCCCCTCCCCTCTCCACACTCCACTCCCATGTTACCCATTAACACCTGGATGGACTCAGATGAAAAAAGTAGGCCATCAAGTAGAAATACGTCTTATTATGACCACCTCTGAAAAACCAGCACCATCATTTAAATAGTTAAGAGACGTTATCAGATAAAGTTACCTCCATTTACTAAACAACAATGTACCCCATAACTACCTTGTTGTATCCCATAACTACCATTTTCAACTTATCCCAGCACCATAAATTCAAACAAAATTGTTTCACGTAGCCTGTTTATTATATGTCATGTGCACAGGATGTGTGAAGGTGTCGTGCGCACATGTTGTTTGTGTACATCAAGTCTTAAGATGAACGTCAGAGGTATTGGGGTATTGAGAGAAAAGAGATCATGTGATTGTACGGCGTCGTTCTGTTGGTAATGGCCGGGGTCAGTACTGCTTGGGAGCGCTGTGCGCGATATTTAACTTAGCCAGAAAATGTTATAATCACTTGCTCTACGCCAGCCGGGGGAGTCGCATGGTCTGTTTATTTACGGCGATTGAAGACCGATGGAAGGCTGATGCATCGTTGAGGTATTTTTTGTCATTAATGTAACTAGAGAGAAGTGAAATCTTTGGGAAAAAATTAAAGAAAACATTTGTAATCAAAAGAAAAGAAAGGAATACGAACCAGTGTGGTTACACCTGTAACATTTCTTTATAAAAAAAAAAAAATGGGAAAAGAAAGGAAAAGTAATATTAAAGTAAAAAACTTATAAGAAAAAGTTACTGTTTACATCTTCAAATTGAAGTGAGTCTCCTTAATTATTGTAGAGCTGCACGTGGTTCCGAATGTGTTGACAGTTTGCCTGTCTCACGCCGTGCGGTGATTGAAGGTGGTGGAGGTGCCGGACCTGACCCCGGCCTGGGACGGGTGGCGGACCTCCCCCGCAGTACCCTTCCTCACGGAGGAGGATTCCAGCCAGGCAGCACCCTTTTGGGCCGGAGAGGGCTGTTTTTTGTGGTGTTATTGGGGACTGAAGAAACTGGGTAAGAAGATGTCGAGGGGAATTGAGACCTCATAATTCTACTAATTGAGAATGGAGTGGATACCTCCTAAATCGGTATCAGAAGACAATCACCCGTGTGGATGAAGAATGTCTTTGGCGCATTCTCCTTTGTTGATGAAGAATGACTCTGGCGCATTTCCCCATGTGGATGAGAGAATGACTGGCGCATTCCTCCATGATGCTATGACTCTACTATATAACCTCAACTGTTGTGAATCGTGATTTGGTTGATCACCTGTGTTGAGGTTATAAGATAATGGTATATAGTATAAATACGGTGATGATGGATAGTGACATAACCCCCATGTTTTATGAATGTTTCAATTGAAGGGGAAACAGTACCTGGTGTTACCTCCTTGGTGGAGAGGAGGTGTGTTTGTGTTTATTTTGTGTTGCTTCCCCATTGGAGAGGAGGTGTGGATAATTTGATTCGAGGAAGTGTATGTACTAATTATATTTGTTCTCCCGTAGGAGGGGGAGGAAAAAAACAGCTCTTCGCTGTTGTGTATCTATTTAACGCGCCTTGGGTGAAAGGAGTGATTGCGCGCGTTTGCCGAGTTTGCTTTGGCGGTGGTGCGTGCGTGTGTGGCTCGACTCCGGGAAGCATGACATTATACAAATCCTCATGGCAAACAAAAAAGCTGAATAGTTTTTAAAGTATAGGGCACCAATCAAAAACACTACGGACGCAGCCAGTCCAGGTTCCCGTTGATATGAATGATGTTGTCAGACTGTTATTCCTGACAGCAGACCTCAAGTCTCCCTGAAAAAGCAGCAGCAACACCTTTCTAAACAACAAATCCAAGGTGATTTTTATTCAACAGACAATTTCCTCTTACAAAAAAAAAAAAAAAAAAACTAACTTTCAAAAGAGACCATTTCGAGTGTATTTCGCTTCATGCAAGTGTAAAAAAATTGAAAGGCAGGGGGACCTCTATCCTATATTAAGATTTTGACAATGGGAACGAGTACTGCGACTCAGCCTTCATGTGCTAGCGGCAACAAATCTATATCAGCCATAATGGCACCCCCATCCCCACCCCCCAAAGAGCACGCACAACACTGTGATTGAAGGGAGCAAAAAAGAAGGGAAAGAATACATCACGGTCAAGGAATGCGGCATAGACATAAATTAGTTGATTAAACAAACCTTTTATGTAATCATGTAAAATAATTTTTGTATGACCCCCTGCAGTTAGCTGGGGTATAAACGACTTAACAGTGATGGTTGATATCATACAAAAACATGAATTGGTAGGCCTAACGTGTCCTGTAGGAAGAAAAACTGAGAGCAGCTTGACAGTGGAAAGGTCTTTGGACGAGAATCGCAGCACAGGGAAATGTTTTGGCTCTGAACTCCTCACGCTGATATGCAGCTCAAGGCACGCCTGTTGTGACGGATGTCTTGCCCCCACAGCTATCAAATATTTGAGCTAAGCAGGGAGCTTAAGCCTCATGAAGCTTTCTTTTCCTCCTCTTCGACCAGATCCAGCTGAAACTGTTTCAGCGAATCCTGCCATCACCTCTAGGGTTCAGATCCTTCCTTTTACACAAAAATTGAAAGCTGTTTTATGAGATGTTTAGTTGAAGAGCCTACAAACCTTCTTGCTGCAGCCTCTATGGTGAGAATTTAGAAATGAAAGTCAAACTCCTCAAGCTGCTGGCTATACTGATATTTCTTTGTGTCTGTAGATGTGAATTTTCCCCGTTATGCTTTATATAGCACACTGAGTCCAGTTAAAATCATTTGCTTTGACTAGCTACCGTGGCGAAGTGGTCTGTATCGCAGACTACTGGTTGGAGGTCGTGGGTTTGATTCCCGTCTGAGCCATGTGGGATTTTTCTGCCCCGACCGGATCCTACCTAGAGTCGAGTTTGCTACAGGCTCATTTGGGAGAACTGGGACCACACAGTTGAGTCTAATCCACGAAATATATGCATCTCTGAGAGTGAGTGATGCTAAAATTCCTGAACAACACTACAGGTGTCTGTATCTCTTAGGCCTTGACACCAGGACATATTATGAAAGGAATCGTAGAGTACAGCTCGGTCATGCAGTCTCAGACCGGAATGGAAAACCGTAGCATTTTTTCATCATCCTCATTCTAATCGATCAGCATTAGAAAAAGTATCAAATTCTGTGTCCCTTTATACCCTGCTCTCATAGTGACCTCAGTTTCAATGTCCTCTCCACGGTCTATGGCCTTGGGTTTGATTCCGGCAGTATCACTGATATTAGCAAATTCAGGGGGCTGTCATTGGATGGACGTGGTGGCGCCCTCGTAGGTAGAGCACGCTCACACCGGCTCCGCGACCAAGCAATTAATGTCGTCAGTAGGGGGCTTGGCAGGTGGTGTCCTGCATATGTTGGATCAGAACAGGCGCCAATGAACACCACCGAAGTGACTCGGCAGCAGTGCAGGTCTCCTCCGGTGGGTTGCATCTTGACGATTTGACATCGACTGCTCCTTGTGGATTGCCGGTGCCGGGGCTGCGCGGGCTGTGCTGTGCTGTGGCTGTGGACTAGGGATCGAAATGAGCGGCGGGGGTGCAATACCAGTGAGGTGGCACAGAAGGTGGAACAGAAAGAAAAAAGATCGTTTGTTTGACAAACCTAAGTAAAGTACTACATCCAGTTTCATTCCACTTTTTTTTTTTTACTATTGGTGATTTTTTCCCCACTCTGCATGGTTGAGCGTCTTAAGACGCTCCTTTTCTGACTGATGTCTAACTCACGTAGCTATCGACCAGCCTTGGGAAATCTAAGCCTTCTGAAGTTCACGTCTGCTCCTTTCGGACTGATCTAGATAGAACTCTCTTCTGCTGCTTCAGCCATTGTCTTCAGGGTTATGGTTCTCCTCGTATCCCAGACTGAGAACTGTATCATGAGGTCATATAGACTGACAGATCTTCAACACCCCTTTCCCAACTTCGACGTCGTCGATGACTTTGACTTGGAAGCCAAACTTTGAGCTGCGTGAGGCATACTGCTGGGCTTTTGTCAGGCATACATACTTTCAGTCTTGTGGACGTGGGCTGCTGCTGCTGGTTTCTCAGTCTGGCATATCTGGCATTTTCTTAGTCTTGTGGACGTGAGCTTCCTTCGCTCGGTATTATAGGACAGTGAGTCCAATCGGAATAATCCGTTTTGATTAACGTAAATGGAATAATGTATCCGATCTCATGCTACGCCTTCCAATGATCTTGTATCGTGGCTCTAAAAAAAAAAAACACGCCAAAATGATGATATTCAAGAATTATTGCTCAGAGACATACACTAGACAATTACAATGCATGAAACTCGGAGCATGGGAGGGGAAGGGTGATGTTACTGCGTAACTGAGTTCTTAAAGAGGTAAGTTCGATTTTTGTAAAAAATAGCAGTATCTTGTGTGTGAATGAAAAGTGTCCTGCTCACTGAGTCATGGCAGTAAGTGTGTGTCGAGAAAAAAAAAAAAGTGCCGCAAACAGTTCTTTCTCCTGTCTTTCTTTTATTCACTTTCAGATGATGGCATGGATTTTAAACAGAGGGTCACAATTCTAGGCAGGGTACATGATAGAGAAAAAAGTGGCACAGAGCACAAATCTGATACTGAAACGGGAGGTGGTGCCGGCATTTCAGAAAAAAAAATATGGATTGTTGTTGGCGTATGTGACTTTCATTCATGTTTTGTTATAATGGCGTAATGTATTTTAATTTGCTGTTTACAGTAACACGTGGTCAATCAAATAAGAGTCAGGACGTGTATGTTGTAATTATATCGCCATCATCTGGATACATGACAATGAGAGAGAGAATATCAGTCAAGAAGGTGATTTGTGGATCTCTGGATATGTTTCGGTGCCTGTTAAAAATATGGTCATACTTAGTTTCAAAGAATTATCATCAAAGCTGATTAAAGTTTCGTTATTTTGTCATTCTAAGTATTTCGGTCCCTCTGTCGGATATTTCCAACACAGAGACATTAGGATTTGGAACAGAGAGGGAAGACATCAAATCTGATTTTGCTCATGCGTGCAATGCAACACTTTTCAGTCTTCGTGTTTGGAGAAAATCGTGCATAATGACACGCTGTTTTACGCTCTTTTTTTCCTTTTTTCCGGAACTTAGAACCCCTCTAAAATTGCCCAGTGGTTTATGGAACTGTTCAGTAGGTCATTACCCTAGATTTCGTCACCATGTGGACTGTAACTTGCAGACAGAGTGTGAGGATGGACGGGATGAGGCGGGTCACTGTCCCTACAGCAGCCCTGGCTGTCAGGGGAGGGTGGCATTGTGCGGTCGGTGTTACATGTTTTTTAACGATCTGTCTGGAATACCCAATGACGTGATAGACGTCAGGAAAATGACTGAGCATTGTAGCACTCTGAAAGGCACGGTGAGTGCTCCGATGTGTGTATACGACTGGTACAGTGTGGTTATACACGTGACAGCCATGCATCCTAAAAGGGCTGGATAATCACTTTGTGGGCGTGTTTGTCAATGATAGGAAACTGCCCGCCATGTACATACATGAACGTTTCCATGACAGACTGGTGTTTCATCATACATTCATAGCCCTCTTCGGATATCACCTTGGAAAGATTCTTTGTTTTCGTACACAATATCCTTCTGATTTTCACGGATCTGAAAATTGTGTCATACCTGTCGATAAAGCACGGCCTCAGAGTGTGGTTTGTGAAATCCAGCCAAACAAGACCAAGGATCAGTTACCCCACAGGAAACCGATCATGTTGAACAGAACTCGTGCTGCAGGGCCCTGGCGACAAGAGTGCAAGAAGATCCAGCCCGATGGACACATAACATACACGTTTCTTACATGTGGCTCCCATCAGTTCATGTTGTATGGTCAACAGCACACATCTTGCCATTTTTCTAAACATTCAGTCCGTAACATCGGTATTCACTCATCACATGACCGTATTTCAGTTTCCACATTTACATGCAGTGATGATATAACCACGCTGTCATATACTTTGGTGTGTAATTTCATCTGTGACTGTAGGGATAACAGTGATGAGTTATTCTGTGAACATCCGACTTGTTCAATCGATGGTTTCACGTGCAGCAATGGTCAGTGCCTTTCCTTTGATAAGGTTTGTGATCAAACGCCCCAGTGCTGGGACGATTCAGATGAACTCAGTTGCAAGGTGTACAAACTACATGTAGTTTGGTACAAACGCTTCTCAGGCCCTGCCCTCGTCCAGTTTGATAGCACCAGAAAGTTTACTTCCTTCGAAATTCATCCCAACGACTCCTGTCCTGACAGCCATTACCGTTGTCCTGGTGACTTCAACGATTGCCTTCCTGTCTTCACACGATGCAATGGAATGCACGACTGTATGGACCGACAGGACGAAGATGGCTGTGGGCACATGATGTGTCCAGGATTCTTCAGTGCAGAGTTTCCACAACCTGTCTACACGCTGACCAGCTATGTGATGGCTGCCTCACTGTCCAATGCACGATGATGAAATAGCGTGTGACACAAGTTGCCCTGTGGGCTGTCTGTGTCAAGGTCACGCATTCTTTTGCCCACAGCCTCTCTCTATGGCGCGCTTGTTTAATGTTCGCTCTTTGGATGCAACCGGTTCTGGAATGACGCTGTCTGACGTGAGGTACCGTCCCTATCTCATCCATCTAATTCTCGCCCACTGTTCTTTGTCTCTCTTGCCCAACATTAAGATGTCAAATCTGAAGTTCCTTGACCTCAGTGAGAACAAGCTGCGGGAAGTGAACATGACGTTTTTTCTTGGATTGCGCAGTTTACAAACATTGTCGTTATCCCATAATCCCCTGACCTCTCTCCACACAGACCTTTCCTCGGTGTGGCGGCAAAGTCTACTCACACAGGTGGACTTGTCATTTACAACCTTGACAGAGTTGGATACCCAGGTCTTCTCGCCTTTTCCGCACGTACAAAAGCTGAACCTAACTTTCACTACTGTACACACCATCAGTCCCTCAGGCTTTCAGCTCATACCACAGTTAACTGAACTGTTAATGGATGGAAGTCCAGTGACTAATTTTCCAACTGATATGTTTAAAGGCCTTTTCCATTTACAAGTCGTCTCGACACGAAACTATAAATTATGCTGCAGACAGATACTTCCGAGTCACAGTCATCGCATATCTTGTTATGCTCCAAAAGACGAAATATCTTCCTGTGAAGATTTGTTACAATCCTGGTCATACCGTGGGTTTCTATGGCTCATCACCTGTCTGTCACTGACCGGAAACGTCTTCTGTTTCTGTGCACGTGTGTTTGTAAGAAGCATGACCTCTTCCAGTGGTTACAGCGTGTTTGTTCTCAACCTCACTGTGGCAGATTTGTTGATGGGTGTCTACATTGCCATCATCGGAGTAGCTGACGGACAGTTCCGTGGCAGATACGTGGGTCATGATGATTGGTGGAAAAACAGCATGGCTTGTAAGGTGGCTGGCGCTCTGTCTCTGTTGTCCAGTGAGGTGTCAGCTCTGGTTATCTGGTTAATCACACTGGACCGTTTTGTTGTCCTTCGTTTTCCGTTCAGCACCTTGCGATTTGAGCGAACGTCAGCGGGGGTCACGTGTCTGTTGACCTGGTTAACAGGTTGGACACTGGCCATACTGCCTTTACTCCCGATGACGTCACACTGGAAGTTTTACAGCCAGACAGGTATCTGCATCCCGCTGCCCGTGACAAGGCAGGCCTTCAAAGGAAGGGTTTATTCTTTCAGTGTACTGATCGTCTTTAACTTCATCCTGTTCTTGCTGATATCTGCCGGTCAGGCCTCCATCTACTGGTCAGTACAGAAAAACGCTTTAAAGACCAGCGCTGCGAACATGTCTCGGGACATGGCCATTGCTCAGAGGCTCATCACAGTAGCCGTGACAGACTTCATGTGTGCTGGTTTCCCATCGGACTGTGTGGGATGTTGGCAGCGGCCGGTACTCCTATCCCTGGAGAGGTGAACGTGGCGCTAGCAATATTCATATTACCACTGAATTCCGCTATTAACCCCTTCATGTATACCTTCAATACATTGGCAGAGAATGGAGCGATCGGACGAAGCCAAGCTTCTGCAGTGGTTGAAATCTCATTGTGACACTCTAGTCTGAGTGCAGAGTAAACAATATTTATTGAACAGACTGTCAGCAGACCTTTCCATTTGCTGCACCAAGTTATCGTCCAAATGAACTGAATTGTCATTTGACAAATGAAGTAGCGACGGAATGTTCGAAGTATACTCCCTAATTGATTATTGATATGTTGTAAGGAGAGTTCTCGAAGGGGTGCCGTTTCTGAATTTTTTCAAACATTACTACGTACATATCAGGGCAATTCAGGACCGTTATAGCGGTATTCATAAAGACCATAGTTCCATGGACAATTTTCGTAAGAAGGGTTTCTGAGTCTTACAATATAAGAATTTAATTACTTCTATTTGCGTATGTAATGTCCAAGTCAAAATGTTTGCAATTTCGTACACAAATTCATCCACCTCAGACTGCCTTCTCTCTAACCTTAGTGCTAATTTCCAATCTTTTCCATTTTTACGTCTAACGAATTTGTAGCCAGACTTTTGTTTGAATCAGAATGGTATTGTTCAAAGAGAGTTCGGAAAATTGGGTAAAGGGGATACATGTAAACAGTTTTCAGTCCTCTCGCTAATGTTTTTGTACACTGTTCATTTAGCGCGTGAAGGGATAAAGTCGTGTTTGTATTCATCTTTGTGTCGTCTATTCTCTCAGGTGGGAGGGATGCGTAGAAATCCCCCCCCCCCCCCCCCCCCCCCCCCCCCCCCCCCCCCAAATATTTAACTAAACAAAAGTGTTTTTGGGTATGGGAAAAGCTTAAAATTTACATCTTGACGGGTCACGTGACAGAGTAACAAAATAAAATATCAGGTAGGCCTATGCTCACGCGGAATATCCATATGTTTACTTTTCATATATGCCGGTTGAATTTTAAATATGTTCTGCATACGTGAAATATGGTAAGAGTATTTCTTACCCAAATGAGAATTGTATTCCTTGAATCATGAATACTGTACTACGTTTGTGTACATCTGTCAACCCCAAAATATTAAGATTAATGAGCGTTTTGGTTGCGCGCGCATACGCACACGTACACACACACACACACACACACACACACACACACACACACACACACACACACACACAAACACAGCACGCACGCACGCACACACGCACGCACGCACGCACACACACACACACACACACACACACACACACAACACACACTCACACACACACACGAAAACCTCAGCCAATAAATCATGTCATCAACAGTGCACTTCTTCAATTACATTCAATCCCGGAGTCGACTGAACAGAGAAAAAGATTCGAATGTTAGGTCCTCATTAATAGTAGCAAACTCAGATTCTCCATTATTTCCTCTTTTCCAATACAGGTCTCACGGTTTTATTTTGAATTCTGCCGAAGACAGTGCAAAAGAGAGCTGTAGTAATCTAGCCTGAATAGAGCTGTTGTAATATAGCCTCGATGTTACTGAGGCGGTGACGATGCGCATCAATGCACAATAATACAAAGAATGATGACCCATGAATATGGATACCCACGCTGTCGGTCAGAGAGTTGAAGCAATACTCTCAGACGCGCTTCCATAAAATGAAATAGCCACGTCTTTGGTTTCAGTCCTCTCAACTGATCCTCAAGCAAACTTGATTTCTGGGTCGGAGCCTCCCGGAGCTTATAAGTAATGCCTTTGAGGGAATCGAACCTAGACCCCCCTCCCCCCTCTCCCATCCCTCAGACCCGCGTTTCTGACCACCGCACCCCGAAGGCTGGTACGTATTTTCATTTATTACTGGTCTTTTATTAAGAACTCACTGGGATGACGACAGCCAGCGTAAACCTGTTTATGTCTTTTAATCAATAAAAATGCCTTTCGTATCATCACCTGTCGTTCACTATCTCAAAACTGCCACTATCCTTTGACCTTTAATGTGACAGCTCTCTGCTTCTGTGGAAGCAAACAACAACAACAACAACAACAACAACAACAACAACAACAACAACAACAACAACAACACACACTACCTTGTTCAATGTCATGAATTTCATTCCATTCCCAAATAAAAATAAAAGTTCGCAGATTGGAATCCCATTAAAAAAAAGAGTCACTTTTAGACCCCACTCTCTCCAGCCAGTCTCCTGTCCAGAGCCTCTGCCGCCGACCCAGGTACGAGGTGGAAAGACTGAGACATAGCTGCGCCATGCACATAGTGACTATGTCTTCCATTGTTTTGCTGGAATTTGCTAAGTGGTGGAATCTGGCTCACGCTAGCACTTATATGCAGAGGAGTGAATCTTCGCGCAAATGCATTTCCCTTCGTTTAGTATAAGACTAAAAAAAAAAAAAAACTATTCGCTTATTGTCTGTCTCCGTCTCATTTATCATCAATAATAATAAGATTGTTCGTTCAGTCCCAGAGTCCCAGACAAAGGGGCCACAATGGGCAATGAATTTTTCAGTCTATGTAACAAGGACTCGCTGAAATATGAGCAGGATGTGACGAAAATCTGGGTAAGTTGTGACGAAGAAAGTACACATCGCTACAGAGAAAGACCCGAACAAGCATGCGCGCGCGCGCACACAACTCCTCATGTCAGGAGCACATGCCAAGTTCCGTCACAAACATTTCAGAAGGTTTTGCCCAATGTGTTTTAGCCGACCACGGATCCCTGATTGAAGGTGGACTTACAGCACCACAGCAATGCACCCGGAATGTACACTGTTGGAATGCATCCGGAATGTACACTGTTGGAATGCACCCGGAATGTACACTGTTGGAATGCACCCAGAATGTACACTGTTGGAATGCACCCGGAATGTACACTGTTGGAATGCACCCGGAATGTACACTGATGGAATGCACCCGGAATGTACACTGTTCGATTTCGGACACCACTCTATCGTTCCAAGAAGGTTTGTTAACATAGTTTTGCTTGGTTTTACTTATAGCGCGCGCACTTACACACACACACACACACACACACACACACACACACACACACACACACACACACACACACACACACACACACACATACGCGCGCGCGCATGCACACGCACACACATGCGCAGAGGCGCGCACGCGCACACACACATACACAACATACAAACACACAATTCTCTCTCTCTCTCTCTCTCTCTCTCTCTCTCTCTCTCTCTCTGTCACACGCACATTCTCTCTCTGTCTCTGTCTCTCTCTCTCTCTCTCTCTCTCTCTCTCTGTCTGTCTGTCTGTCTGTCTGTCTGTCTGTCTCCCTCCCTCTCTCTCTCTCTCTCTCTCTCTCTCTCTCTCTCTCTCTCTCTCTCTCTCTCCAGCACAGACTGAGGCCTGATGTAAATATAATATCTAAAGTCATGAGTCTTTCTCCAACGCATGAATACATTCGCACGCGCACTGGCAGACACTACACGTTGAATTCATTCATTTTGTTGACGGGTATAGTTTGGTTTAATTATGTGCTGCTGTTGTTACAAATAATGAACAGGACAGTATGAGAGAATCAGTACGCCAAACATTAGCACGAAATAAACCAAGGAGCTTTGTCACCAATGTCAAAATAATGACACGGCAGGCCAATGCCCGTTGGTAATAGTACATACATACAGTTTATACACGATGAGTGAGGGACGGTGAAGAAAGAAAAAGAAAAAGTGGTGGAAAATGAGAAGATGGAGGCTCCACTCAAAACGAAAAAAAAGGGTTTTTGCGTAAATTTGCTAGACCATCCAGCAGATGTGGTTACGCAACGTTTGGTCAGAAGGACACGAGGGCAGGAAGAAAGGAAAACATATGTCTCATACCAGGTTCAGCTCTAACGAGAACCCACAAAACCCCGCGTGAACCAGAACACTTGAAACACGTAATCCGCAAACAGCCGCTCCGGGCCGCCGAGTCCTCTAGCCAATCACGAGGAAGTTCGCAGAATTCGATGAATCAGGTGGCCCACTACTAAGCTACTACTACTACTACTACTACTACTACTACTAACAGCAACAACAACAACAACAACAACAACAACAATAATAATAATAATAATAACAATAATAATAATAATAATAATAATAATAATAATGATAATAAACGGTGTGTGGAGGGCCCTGTTCTATTGGTGACAGCCGATACAGTCGGCTGGTTTAGGACCAACATGCTTGAGA
>JADBJO010000057.1:920000-930000 GCA_016801955.1 Conus betulinus | reverse complement strand
AGCGACTCCTCATCGAGTTGACCAGTGTTCTGATGACCCTCTGAGGGATTCTCTGCCATTCCAGTTGCAGCATTTGGAAGAGATCCTGGCGGTCTCTGGGAGGTGGATGGTTCTCCTTCACACGTCTCCCCAACTCATCCCACATATGCTCGATGGGATTGAGGTCGGGACTATACGCGCCGGAAGATCATCCTGTTGATGCCAGCCTGCACAATGAAGTTTTCGGCCACCCGGGCCCTATGTGGCCGAGCATTGTCGTCTTGGAAGACTGCCATGGGTCCTATCCGTTGCATGGTCGGAACAACGAAAGGCGCCAGGATTTCATGCCGATAGCGGATGCCTGTGAGGTTTCCATCAATATGGTAGAGTGGTGTCTTGTGGTGGAGGCTGAAGGCACCCCATACCATAACAGATCCTCCCCCAAAGGCCCTGGTCTGGCGAACAGCTGCATCAATGTAACGTTCACCAACACGCCTCCAAACTCTAGTTCGGCCGTCATTGTATTCAAGACTAAACCGCGACTCATCTGAAAAGAGGACCTGGGACCACTGTTGTTGGTTCCATCTCACATGACGATGGCAGAAAGCTCGGCGAGCCAGCCTATGGGCTGCTAGCAGTCGTGGTCGAACAGCTGGGCGACGTGATCTGAGGCCGAAGTGGTGAAGACGGTTTCGTATGGCTTGACGGGCTGAGGATGGTGTTATTTGCCATACGAAGCTGCCTTTGGATGCTGGTGGAAGTGGTATCCCGCTGCAATAGGGCCTGCCTCTCGATGAAACGATCTTCTCTGGGAGTAGTCTGCCTAGGCCGACCTGACCGTGGCCTCTCTTCAACGCTGTTGGTCGCCCTAAAACGCTGATTCAGTCTAACAATAACTGAATGATGCACACCAAGTCGTCGCGCCACTTCAGCCTTTGCAATGCCATCTTGTATCCACGCAATCGCCCTGGTTTTGTCAAAGGTGCTAAGTTTTCTTCCTGGTGGCATGGTGAGAAAAGGGCTGACAGTAACCAACCCCCGCGCTTAAACAGCCAAAAGAAGGGGCATAAAACTCACTTGAGAGACTGCTCTTGCACGGGAAAAAGAATTTTTCATTTTACACATCTTGTGTCGCCAGCAAGCTTGATGCAAAACAGGCACAGTTAACGCAACTTTGCACTTTTTATCCCGCGCGGTAACGAGGTCACCAAGACCCCCGTGCGCACTACCAGTTGACACAGGCTGGATTACACACTGCTGTGTGAGATTCCATCATTGGTTGCCGCATAACAAAAAAAAAAAACAATGTTTTTTGAAGGGATGAATCAACCCCCTGTGTGCAAAGGCCTGTGCTTAACTTTATGTGACTAGTATAGATTACCATTAGTGGCCTACCAACGGGAACACCTAAACGACTCTATGATCGTATCGGTATGGACAGAGGCGCGCGCGCGCGCGCTTGTGTGTGCGTGTGCGTGTGTGTGTGTGTGTGTGTGTGTGTGTGTGCGTGTGTGTGTGCATGGGCGTGCGTGCGTGCGTGAGTGCGCGTGTGTGTGTGTGCGTGCGTGCGCGTGCGTGCGTGCGTGCGTGCGTGCGTGTGTGTGTGTGTGTGTGTGTGTGTGTGTGCGTGTGTGTGTGTGTGTGTGTGTGCATGCGCGCGCGCGCGCGTGTGTGTGGTGGTGCGATCTTTTAAAAACAAATTTCATTCTATTTTATTCTCAAAAGCTTTGTTTGCAATAAATGGATGCAATTACGTCATTTCAAGAGTGACGTTTCTGCTGCTTTCATTGCAACTGCGGCCCAAAAGGCATCAGACTATGGTGTATACTGGATATGTGTTGAAAGTCAACAGCGTAACAGGCGCTATGTATTACGGTGTAACACGACACAAGACAACGCAGTACGCTGCAATACGATATAAAGAACAAAGCACTCTTTATAAGTGAAAGCTGACAACATAGTCCCTGACGGGTCAGAATGCACCGGTTGGCTTCTTTAGGAGGGGTAATAAAAATGACCCAACACCAAGACAAGAAACATTGGATCGTCGGTAAATTGTTATCATTCGAGGATGCTCACCTGTTCTTGTATTTGCATAGCTAAGTTATCAACTGTCGTGTATAGTATAAATTATTGTTAGCTGTTGTGTGTAGCTAATTCATCTCCCATCGTGTGTAGCCCATACTTATCAACTGTTTTGTGTAGCCCTTTGTCAGCTGTCGTGTGCTGCCTACATTCGTTTGAAGCCCATTCGTAGGCTACCACGTAAAGCCCATTTGTCAACTATTGTGTGTTGTCCACATGTCGGCTGTCTCGCAAAGTCCATTTCCGAGCTATCGTGTATTTTTGTATTTTCATTTTATCGCCTGGTGTGTGTGTGTGTGTGTGTGTGTATATATATATATATATATATATATATATATATATATATATATATATATATATATATTATTTTATTTTTTTTCCTCTCAATTTCAAATCTTTGCCAAGTCATTACTATAATGATGGAAGAATTGTTAACCTGCACTTGTTTTCCCCCACTACGTAATGGTTCAGCATTATATTGTCTGGTCAATCAGTGGGTGATTGCATCTCTTAGGAGATCCAAGGAAAGGTTGTTCAGCACAATTCTTAGCCGCTGACAATGCTTGGGTTAGTGAACAGCAGAGCTGACCACTCAGACTGTTCCGTATCTTTTGATCTCCCTTGCATCCTTAAATGGATCCTCAAGCATAGGCTGAAAGATTAACTCTTACATTTTATACTATTTGCGTAATGTTTTTAGTTTTCAACAACTTTTTTCCTCTCCACACTTTCGTTTTGTTTAATTCTACTACCTTTCGCTGGCTGCTTTGGGGGTGCTGTTGGATTCTTTTTCGAACCCTTGGCGGTCGGAACACCACAGAATTATGGACTGTGGTGTGTCTCTATCTGACGCCAAGAGCCGAAACAAAGTCAGCCGTGTCTCCCTGATGAGTCCGATTAAGCGGACAAAAAGGCCTCGGAGCAGGCGAAACATTTAGATCTGCTTTCGAGAGGGATTGCAATAGTTTCCTCATGCAGCTAGAGAAAGTTTTTTTTATATTTATGATATACATTTTTTCGTTTACTTCATCTTCAATTTTTTTTTTTTTCTCTCAATTTCAAATCTTTGCGAAGTCATTACTATAATGTTGGAAAAATTGTTAACCTGCACTTATTTTCCCCCCACTACTTAATTGTTCAGCATTATATATATATATGTATGTGTTATATATATATATGTGTGTGTGTGTGTTTTGGAGGGCAGGTCATGGCGTGCATATGCGTTTGTGTGTGCATGATTCTTTGTGTGCGTATATCTGTGTTTGTGTGCGTCCTTTCAAAACCGTATGTATAATACATTTGGATGTAAGTAAGTGAATGAATCATTCAGTATAATAGTCCATTAATTGTTCACTCAGTAAAGCAGGTAATACTTCTTCTCAGTTTTGGACAATGAAGAACACCGGTTGGAAATGTAACAACACACAAGCAAAGAAAAATAAAAGAATGAAAAAAAGTGTCAGAAAAAAATCATCACTCAGCAAATATGTAAAAACTCCAAAATTGATTTTGCAGCCGATTTATCATATCATAATTCCAACATGTATCGTCGACAGCCCTTTTGTCAGCTGAAACATGTAGCATATTTGTCAGCCATCGTGTGTGGCTCACTTACCGCTTAATGTGTAGCGATTTGTCAGTTACAGTGTGCAGCCGTTTTGTAAGCTGCCGGCAACCAAGAGCAGGTCCACAACATTCCCTGTCCAAGCTGTCAACGCACATTCCGTACACCCATCGGCTTGATCAGACACCTGCGTATCCACAAATCATTTTTCACCCCCCTCAACCCCAAGATGACTAAGTTGGTTCTCGTCGACTCGACGGGACGAACAACAGGCTGTCGCACCCTGCCGATTTTTCATCCATCGTGTTTTGCCCATATTTTTCAACCTTCCTGTGTAGCCCACTTATCAGATAATTATCATGTGTAGGAACTCGTCAACCCATCGTGTGCAGCTCTTTTATTGGTGGTCTATTGATCAGCAATCGTGTTTTCCCCCATTTGCCGTTTATCATGTGTAGTCTATGTGTCAGCTATCGACTGTTTAGGTTATTTGTACGCTATGGTGCACAGCCCATTTGTCAGCTACAGTAAAAAGCCCATTTTGTCAGCTATAATAAACAGCCCCTTTTGTCAGCTATAGTGAACAGCCATTTGTCAGCTATAGTGAACAGCTCATTTGTCAGCTATAGTGAACAGCTGGTTTGTCAGCAAAAGTGAACAGTTCATTTGTCACCTATAGTGAACACTTCATTTGTCTCCTATAGTGAACAGCTCATTTGTCAGCTATAGTGAACAGCTCATTTGTCACCTATAGTGAACAGTTCATTTGTCACCTATAGTGAACACTTCATTTGTCTCCTATAGTGAACAGGTCTTTTGTCAGTTATAATGAACAGCCCATTTTTCAGCTATACTGAACAGCCTATTTGTCAGCTGTGGTGACACGTCACATATGTCAGTTATTGTGGACAGCCTATTTATCAGCCATAGTGAATAACCCATATGTCAGCTATAGTGAACAGCCCAGTTGTCAGTTATTGTGAACAGCCCAGTTATGAGTTACTGTGAACAGCCAATTTGTCAGCTATTGTGAACAGCCAATTCATCAGCTGTCGTGTTGTAGCACATTTGTCAGCTATTGCGTGTTGCCTACGTTGTTGTAGCCAATTTGTTAACAATTGTGTACACCCAATTTTTCACCGTTCATGTGCAGCCGTCTTGTCAGCTCTTGGGGCCGGAATAGCTCAGTTGGTAGAGCGCCGGACTCGTGATCTGAGGTTACGGGTTCGAATTTCGGTAAGAGGGATTTTTTCCCTCAGAGTTAACATTGGTTCTGACTCTATTCCCCCATACAGTCCTTCGAATGAGACTATAAACCGAGGTTCCGTGTGTGAACGCACGCATAAGATCTTTCACAGACGTAAAATCCCATCACCAACTTTCGGAAGAGAAGGCTAGTTCGGCCGTTGGTATGGATGACACGTTATACATAGCATGCACCCTGCGTGAGAGATTGAAAGAATGGAGGAAGTAAGGAAAACGAGTGACCGATATTGAACGACACTGACTGGATGACACGGGAAACGACTGAATGAAGCGCCAGCTGGCAGCTCTTCAGTCGGCACTACCCAGGTAGGCAGCCCCCGTTGTGTAAACGTGTGTTGATTGTAAAGCGCTTAGAGCTTGGTCTCTAGCCGAGAATAGGCGCTATATAAGTATTCATTATTATTATTATAATTTAGCTATTGTGTCTGGCCCATTTCTCAGCCGTCGCCTTAGCCCACTTGTCAATCGAGTTTCGTCTCTCTTTCTCCATTGTCAGCTATTGAGTTTTGTCCTTTCCCCAATTGTCAGCTATCGACTTTTGTCTCTCTTTGTCAGTCAGAGGTTTGTTTTATGTCTTTTCATCGCCAGATGGTATTAGACACTTGTTAAAAAAAAAAACCAACCTTTACACTCACTCAACTTATCTAGTTCTTTCAAACCCACATCTGATATATGCATATTTACATAAGTGAAATACCCTAATGGTACACAAAGTTGCGATCTTTATAAAAATTTTGCAACCTGTGACTGCGAAATAACCATGGCAATTTCAGCAACACATGAACCATATTAGACAATATTGACATTATCAAAGTTATTCATCTCAATACCTTCCTCCTGACAGAGCGAGATCAACACTGAGCATTCAAACAAAAGATGACGAATGGAAATGTTTTCTCCGCAGACACAAGTAATACCATGAGAATATTTAGTGTTCCAGGTATTCAGCCTTAATTTATGAATTAATCTAACATCGTATCTCTTTCTCAATTGCCAGCTATTGATTTTTGTCCTTTCCCAATCGTCAGCTATCAAGTTTTGTCCCTCTTCTCCAGTTATCAGTTGCTGAGTTTCGTTCTCCTTTCTCAATTGTCAGCTATCGAATTTCGTCTCTCTTTCCCAATTGTCAGCTATCGAATTTTGTCCCTCTTTTCCAATTGTCAGCTATCGAGTTTTGTCCTTCTTTCCCAATTGTCAGCAACTGAGTTTTGTCCTTCTTTCCCAATTGTCAGCAACTGAATTTTGTCCTTCTTTCCCAATTGTCAGCCATCGAGTTGTGTCCATTTTCCCCAGTTGTCAGCTATCGAGTTGTGTCCATTTTCTCAGTTGTCAGCTCTGAGTTTTGTCCTTTCCCAATTGTCAGCTATTGGATTGTGTCCATTTTCCCAGTTGTCAGCTATCGAGTTGTGTCCATTTTCTCTGTTGTCAACTATCGAGTTGTGTCCATTTTCCCGGTTGTCAGCTATCGAGTTGGGGCCCATTTCCCAGTTGTCAGCTATCGAGTTGTCTCCATTTTCCCAGTTGTCAGCTATTGAGTTGTGTCTATGTTCTCAGTTGTCAGCTATCGAGTTGGGTCCATTTTCTCAGTTGTCAGCTATCGAGTTGGGTCCATTTTCCCCAGTTGTCAGCGACTGAGTTTTGTCCTTTCCCAATTGTCAGCTATTGGGTTGTGTCCATTTTCAGTTGTCAGCTATCAAGTTGTGTCTATTTTCCCAGTTGTCAGCTATCGAGATTCATCCACCTTTCAGGTATTGTGTGCAGTCCATTTGTCAGCTGCCATGTGTCGCACATGTCAGGTATCTCGTGTGCTCTCTTAACAGGGATCACTTGCGACTGTTTTGTCGGCTATCCTGGTTAGCCCACTTGTCCCCCATCATCTGTAGCTCATTTGTCAGGCATTGTGTGTGGATCCTACATGTCAGCTATCGTGTGCTCTCCATTGTCTCTCATTATTAATGTTGTTGTTATTATTATTTCTCTCATTATTATTAAATCATCATCATCATCATCATTACTATTATCATCAACATTATTATTGTTGTTTTTATTATTAGTTTTAGTATAACTGTTAATATTATCATTATCATCATCAATATTATTATTATTACTCCATCATCATCATCATCATCATCATCATCACCATCATCATTATTATCATCTACTATTATTTTTTTATTATCATCATTTTCATTGTTGCTGTTTTATTCTCATTATTCGCATCATTATTATTATTACTTTCATTATTATTATTATCATTACTAATATTTTTTCTTCTCATTCTCATTATTATCATTGTGTTATTATCATTATATAAGTTATTGTTATACTATTATTATTATGATTGATGTTATCATCATTATTAATATTGTTATAATTATTATACTATCATCATACATCATTACTATCCTCTTATTAATTAAGCTCATTGTCGTCGTTCTGATTTTTTCACGTTGTTGTTCTTATTGTTGTCGCTTTCATTCAGTCGTTTCTAAAGTCATTCAGTCTACACCAGTCTGCCCCGCCTCTCTGTCCTTTCGAGTTTTTTCAGCGTGGTGCATGCTGTGTGTTTAATGTATGGTATGTAATGATGCTTACGTGTAACTAAGTATAAGAGGAGGAAGCTGGCTTTGATGATGTCAAGAGGAACACCACAGGTCCAGATAGAGCACGCGCACTTGGTACCTGAAGGAGACGTACGTGAGGTTGCTTAGCGGCAGGGGCAGAGTGTAGTTGGTGTAGAAACTCGTCGTCAACAAACACCTGCATGTGGACAAGACAGGTTGTCAATCATTAAAAAGTCAGTAAAGTCTCTGTCTGTCTGTCTGTCTGTCTCCTTCTCTCCCCCCCCCCTCTCTCTCTCTCTCTCTCTCTCTCTTCCTCCCTCTCTCTCTTCCCCTCCCCTCTCTCTCCCCTCCCCCTCTCCCTCCCCCTCTGTCTCTCTGCCCCTTTCTCTCCCCCCTCTCTCTCTGCCCCTCCCCCCCCCCCTTCTCTCTTCGTCCCCCCCCCCCCTCTCTCCGCCCCTCTCTCTTACGTGCACTTCACTGGAGGTGTTAGCAATGATGGTGACGTCAAAGTCCTGGTGGGGCAGGAAGGGGAAGTCCGGGGGGCTGACGGTCAGCCTGTCGTCCCCCACCCTGCCGTTCACCCCGCCCACCCGGTGGTTCAGGAAGCTCATGTTGCTGTAGCGCGCTTGTACTGGTAGCAGGTCATCAGGTTGAACAGGATGTCCTCCTCGTTGGCCCGCAGGTTCACCACCCACCTGTCCAAAGCCAAGACCAGGCTGAAGGTCGACAACTCTTCCAACCAATCAAAGGATGACAACTCTTCCAACCAATCAAAGGATGACAACTCTTCCAACTAAATAAAGGACGACAACCCTTCCAACCAATCAAGGGATGACAACTCTTCCAAATGATCAAGGGATGACAACTCTTCCAACCAATCAAAGGATGGCACTCCTTCAACTGATCAAAGGATGACAACTCTTCCAAACGATCAAAGGGACAACTCTTCCAACTAAACGAAGGACGACAACTCTTCCAACTGAACAAGGACGACAACTCTTCCAACAATCAAAGGTTGACAACTCCTCCAACTGATCAAAGGAAGACAACTCTTCCAACTGAACAAAGGACGACAACTCGTCCAAGCAGACAAAAATCCGACAACTCTTCTAGCCAAGGGACATTGTCACTTTCGACGTATGGAGAAAAAATATGGATGAATGTAATGGACCTGTTCCAGAAAAAAAAAAATCAATGGAAGATAAAGTCTGTCTTTCCTTGCAAATAGATTTACCTTTGTCAGTTACGACAGTCAAAGCACATGGATCTCAAGTTCCAAATATTTGATTTGAGGCGCAGGCCAGAATAACGATCAGAATACCGACCGTCGTCATGACGGGTGGCACACAGGCACCCCCGTGTCACACATCAGTGTTTTGGCTTTTCTGGTCTGGCTGATCTGCCAGACTGCCTGATGAGGCTGCCTTTGGTGTGGGCGCACCCGAGGCATCTGCTCTATGCAAGCTCTGACACAGATGGCCTCAGTCGCCGATTTCCAAACATCGTCCACGCCCTTTGACTCTTTGACGACAACATTATCTTGTTCTTTAGAAAACAGAGTGGATTTTAAAGGGAAAGAAGCTGAATGAGAAATGAGATTATTTACACTTCGTCCCTGTCCTGTTTACACGTCCTTCCTGTCCTGTTTACACTTCATCCTTATCCAGTTTACACCTCCTCCCTGTCCTGTTTACACTTCCTCCCTGTCCTGTCTCCTGTTCATAGACATTCACAGGTATGTTAGGAAACGTGACTGGATGATTTCTGGGGGCTTCCATGCCATCAGAAGCCAGACCCCTCGCCAGTGACCATTGGAAGATTTAGAGGAGACTGAAGTAACGTGGGCCACCAATCACACACAGAGAGCCTCTCTCTCTCTCTCTCTCTCTCTCTCTCTCTCACACACACACACACACACACACACACACACACACACACACACACACACACACACACACACACACCACCACCACCACCACCACCACCACCACCACCACCAAGCCTGACCTCTCATCCCCATCAAAGTTGCCGTGCAGACAGAGTGACCAACCAGGCTGGGGAGTGTGGGGCACTCTGTAGTTGACCTCCACCTTGGCCTGCCCCAACACAGGCCACACGCCACAATTAGGATCTTGCATCAAAAGGCTGCATACAATAATCCATGTAAGCGTTTTGAGGCCAACCTTAACTCTAAGCCAGCATTTAATGTTAAACTGATGATTGATTAGAGCAACAACTCCCCGCCAATCGTTTCCCTTGTTTGGGGAATTTTCACCGATAAAATCACAATCTTCGAATACATGACCTTCCCCATCGTAGACGTCACATTTCAGGTCTTTGCACTTACTCGTAACCTTATCTTTGCGCCAACTCAAAGCGCCCAAATAGTCCCATTCCGTTGAAGTTAATCTGTCTACTTGGAACCTCCTCGCTTGTACTTTAACGGCTGTATGAAAGAAAATGAGGAGAATCAGCTTTATGAGACAATCAACATTCTCAAAACAATCTAATTGCGCTAGTCGACTCCTTAAGCAAGGCCTTA
>JADBJO010000057.1:910000-915000 GCA_016801955.1 Conus betulinus | reverse complement strand
TCACCATCACAGCCACCAAGTTTGCCGCTGACATTGCTGTTTCCCAACAGGTTCTTCCTGGTGCTTTAGGTCTCGCAATGTTTTGCTTCCTGAAAAGAAAAGAAAAATTTCATTGTATGGGTAAATAGGGATGGTTCACATGGGGTGTTTTGAGCTGGCATTATTAGTTCAATCAAGAAGACCTTGAAGAAGACAGTATGTCCTGGAGTGGGTTAAACTGAGTTTAACTTATTTTCAAGTTAGGATATAGATGCGTGTTCTGACCCACTCTCACACACAAAAACGGGGGTCACCACTGTCATGGACTCAATGTCGCACAAGGGATTCACTCAGAGAACAACTGAAGTAAATAATGTTATCAAACTACTACTACATAAAGTGAAAGAATTTACCTGAGGGCTTTTGTCTGCTCAAACAAATACCTGGGAAAGAATGAAAGGCAGATAATGAGCCAAAAGAGGCCAGTAGATTTGCTAACAAAACTAAATAATGGAAATATAGCATAGCAAACACTATCTGTAGTTGTAATCGTCGTCAGCATTTACCAACTGCACCTTTGGGCAGCGCCACACATAGTTTTCAGCGTCTGTCTCGTTGAAATCGAGTTCACAATTACTCACACACTTACATGAAGACGTGCATTCCGTTACTGTCATCTTTCTAACAAAGTCAATTTCAAACTCTTGTGCTTGTTCAAATTACTTTAGCATTCCTTAATGCAGCCTGCCACAAACGTTAACCGAATTTGCGTTTGTGATGTTTTTTTAAACACAAACTTAGAATTTTCCTTTTTCTTTCTGATCATCTATAACAATATATTATTCACATAAAAACCTTTGCCTTCACATATGACACAGTACATTAAGCTTGCTGGTGACAGGCTGTAAACAAGTAAGGAAACGTGACACGTATAAGAGTTGTGAAAACTTTTGAATAACCTTAGATTTCATTAGGTTCTGAATCCATATACTCTGCACTTTACCATGTTTGTGATTTGCTTTCAGTATGCAAGACTGGTCATATTGTCAAAAAGGGCGCCATTGATTTTGCAACAGTTTATCACTTCCTTAGTGACAAACATCACTCTGTGTCTTTCATTTATTATTTCTCCTTCCTTTCACGCACTCACTATCCGTCGTGTAGAAGGCTCAAGGCTAGAAATGCGTTACTTATAAACTGTCTCTCGTTCACTCTATTAGTGTGACGGTCTTATGATTTTGTTTCTGTTTGTTGTCGAAATAATAGCTTTTGTGCAAAAGGATAAACTGGCTCCTTGATGCTTTACGCTCTGTGTGCTCTGTGTTGTCATTTCTGCCAGGCGATTCGGTGTTGTAAGGTGGTCTATTCATTTGATAATGGGAGCAAGAGTTACCCTGCTTGTTCATTGATTTATGTTTGCTGTTCCCTGCCTCATTAAAGATTTCCTTTCGTGCCTGGACTAGTTCACGGTTCTTCGCGAGTGGTACATCTCACAGCCTGTGACCTTTCGTTCTTTCCTTGTTCAGGGTGCAGAGCGGACACTGGTAAGTAAGAGTGGTTGAAGACGAAGTTAATCAGCTTAGCTTTGGTCTCCACTGGGATGTCTGGTTGCTTCCGAAGTGGGGCGAGATGGTGACTCACGTTATTGGCCTTCAGCACTCCCGTCTGCATATCCCTGTCCAGCCTTCCATCTACAGTGAAAATACTTCCGTGATGCTTAAACTCGCTTACTTTTTTCACTTTTGCCCCATCTACATTTATGTTGAAGTCGCCGGGTTTTCTACAGACCATCACCTCTCTCGATCACCTCTGTATCGCCAGTACTGATCTTGATGCCATCCTGTCCACATAATGACTTCGGTAAAATCCCACACCTCAAGCAGCCTCAGAACACACTTCCCCGGGCACGGTATCCCAACAGGGGCTGCCACTGGGGGAGGAGGATAGCGTACGTCAGATGAGGAGATAAGGCATCATCGGAGAAAAGAGAGACTGAACAGCTCCATCACCTTGTCCGACGCCCTTGCGGTGCCGGCTGCACACCAAAAATGAATGTGCCAAGGTCTTGCTTAAGGAATCGAGTACTTATGGACTGGCACAATAGATTGTTTTGATAATTTTTGTTGTGTCTGAAAGTTGATTCTCCTTATTTTCTGTCAATGGCCTTTAAGGTGCAAGCCAGGTGGTTCCAAACAGACAGATTAAAATCAACGGAATGGGACTAATGGGGCGCTCTCAGCTGGCGCAAAAGGTAGGGCTGAGGATGAGTGCGAAGGCCTGAAATGTGTGTCAGCTAAGGGGGAGGTCATGTATTTGAAGACTGTTTGTGATTTCATCGGTAAAAAGCTCCCCAAACAAGCGAACTTATTGGTGGGGAGTTGTTCTTTTGATTAATTATCAGTTTAACATTAATGCTACCTCAAATTTATGGTAGACCTCAAAACGCTTACATGGATTATATAGTGTTGCAAAATCCTCATTGTGGTGTGTGGTCTGTCCTCTCTGTAGAGGGCACTATACTGACCGGACTGGGCTAGTCGGAGTCGTCATAGGGACCCACAAATGTTGAAGAACATCGTGATGTTAAAGTGACGTCATCACCCGAAAAACATACACGTCATCCTGGAGTATGCTGGCTATCTCCGCCACGGAGGCGACGTGTTGTTTGTTTGTTGTTTTTTTTAACCCGAGTCTGCTTGTTTCTTTGTTTGTTTGTCAGTTTGTGTCAACAAGATAACACGCCAACAACCGAGTCGATCTGATCGACACTTAGATCTGATCGACACTTAGTGGAAGGATGAATGGGGGGGGGGGGGGGGGGGGGGGGGGGGGGGGGGGGGGTGGGGCTTGGACGAACACAGCGACTACTGGTTTGGATCTGGGTTACAGGGCCAATCCATCTCTCTGATACTGCCACATAGAACATTTTTTTTTTCGATATTTTCGTCCACTTTCTCAAGGATTAATGCATGTCTCGATGAAAAGAAGTCAGATGTGACTTTCATATCTGAGAGGACCTGCACTGAAGAGAAATTAACAAAAGTAATGGCATGAATATTAATATAAATGGCATTTACAAACAATGATGAAGAGGAGGAGGAGGATAAAAAAATTAAGGCTGGTAATTCTAATGAAGATGGTGATGATGATGGTGATGATGATGATGATGATGATGATGATGCTACTACTACTACTACTATACTACTACTACTACTACTACTACTACTACTACTACTAGTGGTGATATTGAAAAGCATGTTTTAAGGGGATATCCATACTAAAAGAAATTAACAACACAACAATATTAACATCAACAATAATAGCAATATTACAACACCACCAACAATTACTGTTACTACTACTACTACTACTACTACTATTACTACTGCTACTACTACTACTACTACTACTGATGATGATGATGATGATGATGATGATGATGATGATGATGATGATGATGATGATGATGATGATGATGATGATGATGATGATGATGATGACGGTGGTGACGACGACGACGACGACGATGATGATAAAATATCAAGAGTTCAACATGTTTTCCAATGCTTTGACAAGTATGATTCGGCTAAGGAGGAGTACTATCTTAACAAGAGATCACTTTTTAATCTAACATTAAAAATTTAAACAAATTCAAGCTCAACATACATACATACATGTGTGGACATGAGATTTGCAATGGTGCGTATACAGGAAACAACACGTGGAAAACGCTGATTAGATGAGTGCAAGCAAGATGAAATATTGTTATTGCACTAGTATGCCTACATCAGATAGAATATTATTGTGCTAGTACTCATACTTTCTCAAGAGCATATTTCTAACGCGCGTTACCATCTCCTGGGTGTCACGATAGCGCAGTGGTAGAGTGTGTAAGACAACTCCCTTCGATTTGTCCCCATCTGGAATATCACTTTCACTGTTATTGCTAATGTTATTATAGTTGTATTATAGTAGTTATTGTTATTGTTGTAATTAAAGTATTATTATTATCATCATTATTATTATTATCATTATAATCATCATAATTATCATCATCATTATCACCAACATGATTATTTTATATTATTATATTATTATTATTATTATCATCATCATCACCATTATTATTATCATAATTATCTTTATCATCATCATATTACTAGTATTATTATATTATTATCTTTATTATTATTGTTATTATTATGACCACCACCATCATCATTATCATCATAATCATCATCATCATCATCATCACTTTAGATATCAAACATTGAGCGCTTCTTCTTCTTCTTCTTCTCTCTTTTTTTTTTTACAGTCCACGCTCTCGTACAACAGGCTGCCTACCTGGGTAGAGCGGACTGAAGAGCTGCCTGCTGGTGCTACATTCAGTCGTTTTCCATGTCGTACCGACAATATTGATCACTCAACATTTTTCTGTCTGTTTTTCTTATTCTTTTGATTTCTCACGCAGGGTGCATGGGAAGTAAAACGTGTCATCCATACCAACGGCCAAACTGGTCTACTCTTCCGAAAGTTACTGACAGGAAATAACGTGCAGGGCAGATATAATGCGTGCATTCACACTCAGAGCGTCGGTTTTACAGTCTAATCTGAGGGACTTTTAGGGAAACTGAGTCAGAACTGTGAAGGGAAAAAAAAACAACAACAAACTAACAAACCCTGTACAGAAACGGTCTTGCAGAGATTCGAACCCTTAACCCCAGAATCACCAGGATCATATCCAGTGCTCTTTTACCCACTGAGCTATCCCAGCCTACCATTATGGCGGGGATGGAGTTTCAGTCCGAATGCAGCTAACTCACCCTTTCAGAATAATCTCAGATATCGGTGTAAACAAATGGTTTCTGTTGTAGAAATAGTAATGAATAAAACTCGACAAACGTTAATACAAAAAAGGTTAAGCGACTAAAGAAATGAATGAATGAATACGTCGTAAGCAAATTAATAACCGACATCAACATTTCAGTAACGCCCGTTGGTTAAAAAAAAAGCTTCAAGTG
>JADBJO010000057.1:900000-907500 GCA_016801955.1 Conus betulinus | reverse complement strand
ACTAAAGCCGACGCAATTTTTTACTTTAGCAAACATTTGTTGACAGCAAACATTCTTTTAGCGGAAGGGCCCCCTGCTTTAGAATAATCCCCTTCACTAAGACTAGACGATTTTAATAGAACTGCTTTAAGTGCTCTTTTGTAGATACTCGTAAGAGGTTTCATGGCTTTAGCACTAGCAGAATCAAATAGTGTTGAACAATAATTGATTGAAGAGAGAACATCTGCGTGTAGGAACAATTTCTTGGCATGCAGGTTTAAGAAAAGCTTAATCCTGCACAGCTGATATGTTGTTTGTCTGGATATTGATAAATATAAACTGCGAAGGTGATAAGGCCAAGAAATATTATTATCAACATATACGCCTAGAACTCGATGGCTATATACCACTTCAGTTTCCTGATTATTGACAAAATTAGATGGAGGCTGCGTGGTTATGTTTTGTCTTCTTTGCCTTGTTGTTATCAACATTAGTTTTGTTTTACTAGGATTCAATGACATGTGATTTACATTGCACCAGTTACTTAAGATGTCAGCATTCTTCTGTAATGAGGTGAAAACAGCTTTTAAGCTGGAGCTACTTGTACGTACAGTGGTATCATCACAAAAGAGTTCACATAAATCCTCAGTATAAAGAGGGAGATCATTTATATAAATTGAGAACAGCAACGGGCGTAACACAGAACCCTGGGTTACGCCATGTTGAATAGGTAGCTGCTCTGATAAATTGTTGTTAACACACAAACGGTTTGTTGACGGTCTTCTAGGAATGATGTGATTAGCTGAAAGGTATTTCCTGTTATACCGCATGATAAAACTCCCTGCATAACAATTTGTGGTCAATTACATCAAAAGCCTTTGAAAAATCAACAAACAGTACGCCACAATATTTATTTTCATTAATGTTGGCTAGCCATTGATCTACTAGGTTTGTAAGTGCTGAATGACAACAATGATTTTTCCTGAATCCTGATTGATTTTTATTTAGTAGTAGGTTGGAGGAGTCATAATGGTGGCAAAGATGTTTATTTATGTGTTTTTCAAAAAGGGTTTGGACAGAGCTGGCAAAATCGATATAGGTTTGTAGTTCGATGAATCAGATTTGTCTCCAGATTTGAATATGGATATTACTTTTGCAACTTTGAACTGAGCAGGAAGTGACCTTTATCAATGTATAAATTGTAAATGTAGGTAAGAGATTCACATATAACAGGTGCTGATAGTTTCAGAATTGTTCCATCAATCCTGTCAAGTCGGCGACTTCCTGTCTGCTTTAATTGGCATAAAGCTTGGTAAACATCACCAACTGTCATAGGCGGAGCTGGTGAAGCTGAACGAATGTTCTTATCAGTGCAAAAGTTTTTCAATATTTGTGGTTCATTTGAGTCAGTATTCTTTCCTTTACAATATGTTCTGCAACTGTTGTAAAGTGTTTGTTGAGTATATTTGGCGCCATGCTGATTATGGGACTTATCTTTGACTGTAAAGTTTTATTCGTAAATTCATTTATTGCTTGTCATATGGACTTCGAATTTTGTTTGTTGGCTACAAGTTCACGAAAAAAAAAAATTTCATTCTTGCTGTCCGTTTGAGTGAATTGGCTTTATTACGTTGCCTTTTAAACCCATTCGACTTCCCTTCTGCTTCAAGCAGATCGTCGCATAAGAAACAAGCAGCTTGCATTTTATCAGTCATCCACTTTGGTTGTGCACTATGTTTAACTCTACGCGTTTTGAATGGCGCATGCTTGTCATAAAGAGAATTAAACGTAATTTGGTACCAGCAGGTACCAAAAGGTTTACTCTCTGTCTGTCTGTCTGACTCTCTCTCTCTCTCTCTCTCTCTCTCTCTCTCTCTCTCTCTCTCTCTCTCTCTCTCTCAGATGATGCAGCTCTCACGGGCAACGTAAATGATTAATGAGATATTGGACAGAGGTTCTACTACGCACCAACGCGCGCCCAGACACTGCCATCACTCTCTCCAGTTGTGTCACAGGGAAGATTTCACATCGATTCTGTTTGAAATATCACACACACACACACACACACACACACACACACACACACACACACACACACAGAGAGAGAGAGAGAGAGAGAGAGAGAGAGAGAGAGAGAGAGAGAGAGAGAGAGAGAGAGAGAGAGAGAGGAGGTTTGAAGAATTGTTTATGATACTTTTTCACTGTTGATCACTCTGGTGAACCATAGTTTCGCATGCTCGGAAAGGGCAGTTAAATCAACGGCTGAAGCAGACACAAGGTGACCTAAGTATGTCAGTGACTCTTGGAAGCTCTGATCGGTTCCTTAGTGAGATACGTAGATGACACAATCTGCTGCGGGACGTTGTCTCCTGGGACATGCCATGCGCTCTCTCAGTATAAATGGTAAATCCTTCCTACTTCCTTCTGGAAGTTTCCAAGTAAGATGACTGTACACGAAAATGGAAACAAAATTCAAAAGTTATTTTAAGTAATTTCGCCGATTAACACGGACAAACAAATGACAAGAGAAAACTTGTTTCAACCTCTTAGATCTTCGCAAGCAAGATAGACAACATCAGGACAAAGAAAACGAATTAGCAATCACTTATCTTCTCCAGTTCGGAGCAAAAACTTGTGTGTGAGTGTGTGTGTGTGTGTGTGTGTGTGTGTGTGTGTGTGTGTGTGTGTGTGTGTGTGTGTGTGTGTGTGTGTGTATGTGTGTGTGTGTGTGTGTGTGTGTGTGTGTGTGTGTGTGTGTGTTGTGTGTGTGTGTGTGTGTGTGTGTGTGTGTGTGTGTGTGTGTGTGTGTGTGTGTGTGTGTGTGTGTGTGTGTGTGTGTGTGTGTGTGTGTGTGTGTTCTTACGCAGGTGGCTGATCAAAGCCGAATCGTGCACGGAATGTGCGGTGACAGCTTGGACAGTCAATGTGGGAGATCTGCTCTTGATTGCTGGTGCGGACTTTCCTTGTCTGTTTTTTTTTTTTTTTTTTTTTTTTTTTTTTTTTTTTTTTTTTTTTTGTGGCGCTGCAGCTGTCCTCTTTTCTTCACATAAACTGGCACCTATGTGGACAGAGCAGCGCCATCTGAGTCGATCCACAAGAAGAAAATTTGACCAGAAGAGGTATAGGTCTCGCTAGAGTCGCCTTGCCCAAGTAACACCCGAATGACAGAAAAAAAAAATTCAGACCATAGCGGATCGGTCGGAGTCAGAGTGAATGATGAGCACGATCCGTCAACTTCGATGTGCGAGGCCAGGGCTGTAAAGAAGGACCTGGCTCTCTGTTCGTCAGTTCTCCACGGAGTGTACAGAAGAAGAAGAGAAGAAGAAGAAGAAGAAGAAGAAGAAGAGGAAGAGGAAGACCCTTTCATTAAAGGCGAGGATGCTTCGCTGTGTCCTCCATAAAAAAACGAAAAGAAAACACACGCGCGCGCGCGCGCGCACACACACACACACACACACACACACACACACACACACACACACACACACACACACACATGCACGCACGCACACACACACGAACAAGCACACACGCACGCGCAGACATGCATACACACACACACACACACACACACACACACACACACACACACACACACACACACATGAAGGAATGAAACTGAGTGCGTGTATTGACAGACTTACACGGGAAATGACTGAACCAAGCGCCGGCAGGCAGCTCTTCAATCGACTCTACGGCCTTTTGTGTGAACGGGAGTGTAGATTGTAAAGCGCTTAGAGCTTGGTCTCTAGCCGAGGATAGGTGCTATATAAGTACTCTTAATAATAATAATAATAATAATGAAAACAACAATAATGATAATGAAAACAACACAATAATGATAATGATGATAATGATAAATGACAATGACAATGATGATGATGATAATAATAATGATGATGATATACAAATAATGACAGCAATAATAATAATATAATAACAATAATCAAAATAATAATGATGATTATAATTATAGTAGTGATAATAACATGCAAACGAGCGGCATACAGTTTGTTTCAACACGCTGCCAGGCTGGTGTCAGTACGTTATCTTTGTCAAACCATCGATTCCGGCTACTTTGGTCAACCACATTGATGGCACTTCCCCCCTCTCTTTCCCCTGGACGCATTGCACCGCGCGGTCATAAACCCCCCCAACATATCGGCACAATCATCAGCACGTGGATGGCCCGATCAACGGAAGAAGAAGAAGAACATGGAATAAACAAACTGAAACGGTTTGAAAAAACCGATTCCTCATCACATTTTCGTCATAGACAAGTAGGCGAGTGACGACATCACGTAACTCTTAGCCATCAATACAGAAGAGTATCGTGAACGCGTCTTACCCGTATTAATATATAAATGTGTATAATGCAATATGTGATAACTAAGCTGTAATGAACTTAAATAGTTCTGTTCTATTGCCGATGACATTCTTAGAGGCTCTTGTGTGCTGTTTCAAATATTTTTCTTTTCATTTTTTTTTTCTGTGTACGTTTTTATTTGTTAGACAATGTACTACGTGTAAACAGTGTATCTGCACCTGCTGTGAGCTCCCCTTTACCTCCCCCAAAAAAAAAAAACAAACAACAAACAAACAAACAAAAAAACAAAAAAAAAAACAGACCCCCCCCCCCCCCCCCCCCCCCCCCCCATCATATCCAACTGCGCAACATTGGCACAACTTAAAAAGCGTTTGATGCCAGCAACGCAAATGAACATATTCTTGCACTGATATCAGCTGTTTAACAAAAGAGGCATTTAGAGACTTTTTTGAGTTACAGGCAAGTTGCACAGTTCTTAGCCGAAGTTTCTCAGAACTGAATGAATGAGGCCGATGAGACTGTAGGGCCTACCACTTTCATGTTAAAGCTGGCTATCCGACAAATCTTCTCACTCAAGGGGTTCAAATAATTAATGGTAAAACAGGAAGACATAGCACTGTAATTTTAAACCTGGCTATCCGACAAATGCTCTCATTCTAAGGGTTTAAATCGTTAATTGTAAAACAGTAAGCTTAGGACTTAGCGCTGTAATTTTAAAGCTGGCTATGCAACAAACCTATCAACGAGCGACCAATAGGGGTTCTGATTCTAGGAGTTTAAATCATAAGTGTAAAACAGTAGGGTTTAGTTCTGTAATTTAAAACCCTTTTGCATTTACATTTTCCAACCCAACACTGCTCCTAGTATTCTTATTTTTTCAGAAATCAATGGACTGCGGCCAGTTCACGACCCTAGTCTGCGGGAATGAATCATTTCCACACCCCACACTACAGCTAAGATTTCATTGGACATCTCTCAGGGGATGCCACACCCCCCACACTACAGCTAAGATTTCATTGGACATCTCTCAGGGATGCCACACCCCACACTACAGCTAAGATTTCATTGGACATCTCTCAGGGATGCCACACCCCACACTACAGCTAAGATTTCATTGGACATCTCTCAGGGATGCCACACCCCATACTACAGCTAAGATTTCATTGGACATCTCTCAGGGATGCCACACCCCACACTAAAAAGCTAAGATTTCATTGGACATCTCTCAGGGACGCCCATTTATTTTGGCCAGCCTTGACCTAAAACAAGGTCGCAGTGTGCGAGGGAAAGTAACCCAGCACGTGCGGCCGGTTGAGGCCGTAACGAACACCAGGGGAGACAAACAGAGCGGCCCAAATGGAAGAGCTGGTTTTAAGCGCTTTAATTTTCAGTCTGTTTTTTGCGACAAATCTATCACCGTGCGACCTGAAGGGCTTTCCATTCTGAGGGTTTTAAATCATCGATTATTATAGTATAGGGCTTAGTACTTAATCGTAAATCATCGATTATAAAAGTATAAGACTTAGTACTTTAAGTGTAAATCATCGATTATAAAAGTATAGGGCTTAGTACTTTAATTGCAAGGCTTGGTTATGCGACAATTTTTTTTTAAATGTGCTACCTGTATGATTTCCCGTTCTTGGCATGTACATGATTCATTGATGAAGACATGTCACTACTACACCTTAATGACCATCAAAGCAGGCAGACCGGACCGATTGCAGAAGCAGCGACAAACGCTTCATGTCAGTGACTGCCTGTCCTTAGAAATGACCTTTAGCTTTTCCGGAGCGTTGCATACATTGGCCCATTAGGCCTAGCCTGGTCAACTACAGCGAGGCCAGCACTGAAAGCTGGATGAATTTTGACGTAGACCTAAGCGAAATAAAACTACGTCATCATGACGTCAAGTCTGAACGGGGTTTAAGGTCAGCTCGGAGTTCTGGCATTGTATAGTGTACATATTCTATTTTAAATCAATCAATTAGATAATAATAATAATAATAATAATGAGAATGAGAATGATGGTAATAATAATAGTCCAACAACAGTGATGAGTATGATAAGGATAATAATAATAATAATAATGACGGATGATGATGATGATGATGATGATGATAATAATAATAATAATAATAATAATAATATTTGCGTATAGCCGAGTTCTAGTTGAAAATAGTACTTTCATGCACCACCCAGGCCTTCATTTATTCAGACAACTATCTTAATGCCTGGCTGGAAAGATCAGATTTCAGCGGGGTTGTGAAAACAGGTACGGTGGGCCGGTCTTTGCATGGCTGTAGAAAAGTGGAAAGGGCTATTATTCAGTAGGAGGTTTTTTTTTTTTTTTTTTTTTGGCGGCCGTTGGACTCTGAATGGCTGAAGGCTGTTTAAATCAAAGGCAAAAAGTGGGTCAATCCACGGGGTCAAAGCCTTGGAACCAGCTTACAGTGTCGAAACACAGCACCTGTCCGGAGAAGTGTTCCGAGAAGAGCAGGCTTGGCTCGCCAACAACAATACCACGGAAATGGAAAACTGCCGTCTGGCACGGCAAGTTCAGCTCCCTTAGAACCGGACATAAAAACAGCCAGTCACCCCCTCCCCGCCCCTCCCCAACGACCGCTTCCAAGGTATATGTGAGCGTATGGGTCCCATTGAATGAAATCTCAGCAACATCCTGAAGGCCGAATCCATAAGCACAGGCCTTTGCACACATGGGGTTGATTCATCCTTCAAAAAACATTGTTTTTTTTTGTTATGCGGCAACCAATGATGGAATCTCACACAGCAGTGTGTAATCCAGCCTGTGTCAACTGGTAGTGCGCACGGGGGTCTTGGACCTCGTTACCGCGCGGGATAAAAAGTGCAAAGTTTGCGTTAACTGTGCCTGTTTTGCATCAAGCTTGCTGGCGACACAAGATGTGTAAAATGAAAAATTCTTTTTTCCCGTGCAAGAGCAGTCTCTCAAGTGAGTTTTATGCCCCTTCTTTTGGCTGTTTAAGCGCGGGGTTGGTTACTGTCAGCCCTTTTCTCACCATGCCACCACGAAGAAAACTTAGCACCTTTGACAAAACCAGGGCGATTGCGTGGATACAAGATGGCATGCAAAGGCTGAAGTGGCGCGACGACTTGGTGTGCATCATTCAGTTATTGTTAGACTGAATCAGCGTTTTAGGGCGACCAACAGCGTTGAA
>JADBJO010000057.1:890000-895000 GCA_016801955.1 Conus betulinus | reverse complement strand
ATCCACATAGGACTATGGTGTAACCTTCCATGGGACTACGGTGAAACTATCCACACGAGATTACGGTGTAACCATCCACATGGGACTACGGTATAACCATCCATATAGGACTATGGTGTAACCAGCCACATGGGACTATGGTGTAACCATCCACATGGGACTACGGTGTAACCATCCACATGGGACTACGGTGTAACCATCCACATGGGACTACAAGATCTCAAATGTGAGGCAGCAGAAGCTAGCAAAACACTGCGCATCAAGCGTCAAAAAAGCAGTTCCCCGAGGCAAAACGTAGTGGCGATGACAACGCCGCGCCAGCCAGGAGCGAGAGCCAGACCCTGGACATGAAAGAGCACCGGTCAGTGTCGTTACGGGTCAAAGGTTCTGGCAGCAATGGGTGTCTGCTGTCATGGCAGCGTGCAGGTTACAGGGCGCAGGGTCAAATCCATGCATCTTTGGGAGGAGACAGGCCCTGCGCAGGAGCCATGGACTGACGACTTGATCGATGTTTGTGGGAAAAAGCCAGCACGGTACAGACCCCCCCACGCCACCCACACACACACACCATCCCCAGCCAAGCCTGCCCTGCGCCTTTCCACCCTACAGCTTGTTACTATGTCGTCTTCGGAACAGTCATTTCACACAAACGATCAAAGGGGCATGCACGCACACACGCACACGCACACACACAAGTACGTGCTTCTGCACTTGCGCACACACACACGCACTGACATCACATGTATGCAAACGTGCGTAGAAAATCTTTTGAAACAGACGTTCACATTTTTGTGGGAAACAGAAGGTGATACCGGTGAATTTCACAAAAAGTCGGTCGACGACAGAAATAGTGGTGAAACAAAGAATAGGTATTGAATAACAATTCGGAAGACGCATATGTGCACTGATAACATGTTTTGATGTGTGCAAAGCATATGACAAAGTATGGCGCTCACAATTTGTTTTGTTTTATTGAAATTCAAAAATATTGACATGTCATATCTATGAATATAACAACAGTTTTGTGGGAAACAAAAATTAATCTACTTACGACTTTGCAACATACACTCAACAAAATAAGCTCTCAGATATGGGCATTACTCCAGGATCAATTGTAGTTCCATCCGTCAACAACAGATCAATCCGTCAACAACAGATCAGATCAATCAACAACAGATCGTCAACAAATAGACCAATCCACGAAATATGTCTTTTTAACTTGACTGGATAACACTCGTTCAGTGTGTCATCAATAACATTTGTGGGGGTATCTAACACCCAAGCTATTTTGTGAGGGTATCTAACACCCAAACTATTTTGTGGGGGTATCTAACACCCACGCTATTTTGTGAGGGTATCTAACACCCAAGCTATTTGTGGGGGGTATCTAACACCCAAGCTATTTTGGAATCAGCACATAGAATACATACTGACAAAGGCACGTAAAAGTATTAACGTTCTTTGAAACCATCGACAGGCAAATTCAGAACAAAAATTCCTCGACATTTATCTGTCTTTGTAAAAATCTAAAACAATGTACGCATCTGAAGTGTTTTTCGTTGCACCAAAGTTTACAAAGCTCCAAGGAGCGGCGTGTAAAGAGTTATGCATCATGTTTCTGAACTTACAACAAGACTCAGATTTTAGCCCGATGTGAACAGAGACAAGTTGCCTGTACAAAATTCGTGATAAGCATGCCTCCCTGACGAGTCCGATCAACCGGACGAAAAGCCTCGCAACAGGCAGTATGAATGGTTCTGCTTTGCAGATGGGTGACAATGGTCGCCATATCTTGCTAGTGAAAGGTATTTCGCTGATTTTTCATTCTCATTCTTTTCTTTCCCCGTCGTCGACCCCTTCCTTCTTCTTCTTCTTCTTCTTCTTCTTCTTCTTCTTTCTTCTTTTTGTAACAAAATCTTAAACCCTGAAGTTGCAGCTAACGTAAACAATCTCAACAAACCCGCTGATGTGGATGCTAAATTGCTTATTAATGTTCCAATTGAACAAGTTTTCAATACTGACTTACTTCCAGAACGGGAGCTATACTGGCAGGCAAATTTGGGGACCCTTCAACTGAGTGGAAATGAACGAAAAGACACAGGGTCTTGCTGGCATGACGTAGCCTCAGAATAGCTTCTGAAGTGGTCAGCTGGTGGCATCCATGGCTCTACAACATTTTCTGTGATGCATGCTGACAATGAGCCATTCTTTACGGGCTTGTACAAATTGTATTCAAATTTGGTTGTCAATTATCATTCTTAAATTAATTTGCTACCGATCAGAACCCTTCAGAATCTTTGCGCTGCATTGGGTCGTTATGAGTTATTGACACAATAAAATGCATAAACTGCAGTGTTGCACATGATTTGCCATTAACCTAGCCATTCTACGACGTTTCTTGACCTTTGCCAGTGGCTCATTTAAAATTCAGCCGACATCTGGAGATCGCTCACAATATACGAAAGAAAAGTCATTCCTGTCAACAGAACATAGCCCAAAGAAAAGTCATTCCTGTCAACAGAACATAGCCAAAAGAAAAGTCATTCCTGTCAACAGAACATAGCCCAAAGAAAAGTCATTCCTGTCAATAGAACATAGCCAAAAGAAACCGGTTTTCCGTTCAGTAAAGTATCCAAGCTGCCACGATTAGCCAATAAAACTAAAAATGTTTTAAAGAGATGATAGAGTGGCGACCAAATCTCGAGTCCAGATTGCTTCCGATGTCACGTGCGCTAGCGGAAATTTCTACGTGATCGCTTGTCAACCGCTCTGGCGAGCATTCTAGGAGAGGCATGCAGGTGACATCCACTAGGTCAAGTGGGCTTGTGTTGGATCGAAACATTGATTTCCGGCTCTCAGAACATCGACAATTTTGTCAGTGAAATTGAAACCTGCTCGTGCTTCATTTCAACATGGCTGTGGGAGAGGGTAGCTGCGTACAGGTCGAGACTGGGGTGGGGGAGGGGAGGGAGGGAAGAGGTGCTCGTGCATTAATTTCAACATGCCTGTGGAGATGAGGTGGGAGGGAAGAGGGGAGAGGACAGGGGTCTTCTTGCACGGCGGAGTAAGTGACAAATAAAGACTTCGTATTACATAAACAGCCAAGAAGAGAGGTGTGGCCAACAGACGCAGCTCTAATGACCAAGCTCTACGGCAGTCTACAAGAGCTGGAGAAAACGGCACTGTTCATCACAAGGGCCGGACTGGCCGTGTAGACCAAGGCGGTTGCAAAGAAGAAGAAGAAGAAAACTTCCTTCCATGAAATAGAACAAGAAAAGAAAAGAAAGAAAAACAAATTAATGAAGAAAAGAAAGAAACTATTAAAGACAGAAAGAAATAAAAAAAAAAGAAAGAAAGATGAACAGACGGACTCACTGGTGCAGAAAATGTCTTGTCTTCAAAAGAGGTCTCAGTCGTTCTAAAAGCAATATTATTTGCCAGAAGGAGCAGATGCTTTGTGCGAGCCAGTGGGAATAGAGAGCTTCGTATAGTAACGTCTGCTACTTCAATCTGAACACACTCAATGAAATGGCGAAAACACTCACACTGAATGAGTGTCCCCCCCCTCCCCCCAACCCCCCCACCCCGACACACATACACACACACCACACTTTCTCTTCATTGAACACGTTCATTGTTTACATAGATTTCTGAAGAAAACACCGTTTGTTAAGAATGCACTTGTCTGTCTTTTGTGTTCATTATGTGTTTAAAACGTTTGCTTTGCACCGCGTTTCTATGTGTGTATGTATTTGTGTTTCTTCTCAGCAACTCTGAAAACTGCTCATGCCATGAGCGTTTAGAAAGTGATCAGACGTACTATGCTTTGCTCGAAACCCAGCTTGTTCTTCTTCGATTGTTTTGTTATCATCGATCCATTTAGTGATTCTTTTATTTAACACAAAGCTGTACAATTTGCTACATACACTCAGCAGTGAGATTCCCCTGTAGTTGTCAGGCACATTCATATCCCCTTTCTTAAAGACAGGGTGTAAGATTGACAAGGACCATTCATCTGGATACAGGCCATTGTCAAAAATATGATTGAAATTCTTCATCAAAAAGGTACAATGATATAACACTGTATTCGTAACATTCGCCTCATATCTCCCAGAAGTTCTTGGGATTCTGCAAGTTACCTTGCAAAGACATTAACATATAACTCTTAATGGCATTTTTGTTTTGTCTAAGTAACTCATGAAGGGGATGACAGCAGATGACATCATGAAGATCTGACTAGGATTGACGTCATGAAAGGACTGGCACTGGATGATTTCTGCCAAGGACTGACTCTTGATAACGCCAGTCTGGGGCCGACCAGTGACACCCACCATGCAGAGGCTGAGCGGCACCGCATGGTGAGGGGATTGGCCGGACATAACACGTGGGGACTGGTTTAGGGTGATGTCATGCTGGGGCTGCTTGAGGGTGACTTCACGCAGAGGCTGGCCGAGGCTGGCACTGTGACTGATGTTCTGGTGCTGACTGGTGTTGTCACCACTTTCCCTCAGGGTGCTGTTCGCGCGGGATGCGGCGGAGTTCCTTTGGCATGGTGATGCTGCTGCTGCTTCAGAGGAGGATGCAGCTGTACCACTAGTGGGAGGTAGACAGTCACTGGATGGCTGGTTGGATACCTTGCTGGTAAAAAGCTGGGGGTGGGGGTGGGGGGGGGGGGGGGTGGGGGGGGGTGCATGGTAATCTTTCACTATGTCTTCCATTCACAAAGTATGCACGCTTTCCCTGCTCCTTCAGAGACAGCACGGTGTCCCTCTGTATCAGGTCAGCCCCAACACCATGTCCCTCCCGTCTCTGCATCCTGTCCCTACCATCCCTGCCCCTTATGATGGTCATGGCGTCTCCCCATCTACTGAACTTGACAAGGACGGGGTGTGGGCGGCTGGACAAAGTGAACATAGAACCCAAACGATGAACACTTTCTATGTCTGCCTCTTGCCAGTTAGCATGCGGAAAGTTTCTTCTTTTCACTGTACACGGTTGAA
>JADBJO010000057.1:870000-882500 GCA_016801955.1 Conus betulinus | reverse complement strand
TCTGGTCTGCTGTGTCCATTATGTCGACAGTCAAGAGAAGATGAAGTACATTTTGCATTAACTGTCCAGAGTTACAAGATATAAGAGAAAAAAGTTTTATTCCCCCAAAATTTTACACAAGACCTTGCTTATTCAAGCTTATTTTGTTAATGTCATCTGCAAATGAAAACACTGTAAAGCAGTTCGCAGTATTTTTATTCAAAGCTTTCAAACGGCGAAGCATTTGTGCATTGTAATCATTATTATTAGTCTCGTAAAGCGACTTTGCTGTTTCATGTATATCCCCCTTCTGAGGGGCCAAGGCCTGTAAGAATAAAACATCTGAATCTGAATCCTCAAACATCTCATTCCTTTTACGTCCTCTTCCTTCTCTCACATGCATATTCTTCCTATTCTCACATGTATATTCTTCCTACTCTCACATGCATGTTCTTCCTACTTTCACAAACATATTCTTCCTCCTCTGACATACATATTCTTCCTAGTCTCACATACATATTCTTCCTTCTCTCACATGCATATTCTTCCTTCTCTCACATGCATATTCTTCCTACTCTCACATACATATTCTTCCTACTCTCACATACATATTCTTCCTACTCTCACATACATATTCTTCCTACTCTCACATACATATTCTTTCTTCTCTCACATACATATTTCCTCTCTCACATCCATATTCTTATTCTTCTTTCTTCTCACATACATATTCTTCCTACTCTCACATACATATTCTTCTTCTCTCACATACATATTCTTCCTTCTCTCACATACGTATTCTTCCTTCTCTCACTCACGTACTCTTCACGTTACCTGCCTTCTCTTCTTTTCATTCGTCCCTTTCTTTTTCCCTGGTTACTTTCTCCTGTGATTCCCCTGAGTACATTTCTTGATCAAACTCTGGGTTTTCCTTTCTCGTATTCGTTTGTTTATTTTCCCACAGAACATCTGGTTTCTTTTCTCTAACACACACACACACACACACACACACACACACACACACACACACACACACACACACACACACACATATATATATATATATATATATATATATATATATATATATATATATATATATATATACTTTCTTTTGTTTTTTGTTTTTTAGAATTTCCCAGCTGCTCGTCATTTTCTTTTGTTTCTTTTTGTGTTTTCCTTTTTTTTTTTTTTTTTTTTTTTTTTTTTTTTTTTTTTAAATGGTTTTTGACCTTTATTTGGATCCTTCTTGTTTTCTTAGGTCTGTCGTTGTCACGCCTTTCTTTCTTTCTTTTGTTTTTTTGCAATGTCTTTCCTTTCGGGTTTTTTTTTTTTTTTTGTTTTGTATTTTTTTTTTACAATTATTTTCGTTCTTTCTAACCCTTTTCCCCTTTCTGCCAGTCGTCCTGTCTTTATTCTTTCCTTATTTCTATTTTTGTCTCCTCTTTGCTTTTTCCTTTTTTTCCATTTTGTATTCATTTCTCTTCCTTATTCTCTATGATCTTTTATTCTTTAAACCTCTTGCATCTCTCTCTCTCTCTCTCTCTCTCTCTCTCTCTCTCTCTCTCTCCTCTCCCTCTCTCTCTCTCTCATTGTTTGCGTTCGCTCTTTGCGTTCACAAATGTGGTCTGTTTCGTTTGTTTTTCCGTGTAAGAGTGCCACTTATTTGTCTAGCTATATAGTTGATATTGTTTTTTTTCCTCTTTAGCCTACAGGCCGCTATGTATATAACACACATGTCAATAACGACACAGACGGTTGATTTGGCGACGAATATGCTTCCGTCTTCTGGATTACATTTTGATTCAGTCAAGTGAAGTGTGCACGCCACGCACTTCCTAGAGTTTCCATGTTATGGTCTGGTACCGTATAAAGGAGACACATTGTTAAGCGATGTTGCTTTAACAATTCGATGTGAGTTTCAAAAAGTTCTGGAACACAGCTTTCTGGTTATACACGAGTCTCCTGACCATTCCAGATTCTGGAAGCAGCAGATATCATCATCATCAGCATCATCATCATCATCATCATCATAATTATTATTGTTTTTATCATCATTATTATTATCATCATTATCATTATCAACACTATCCTCCCCATCCTCCTCACCGCCATCATCACCATCATTCCTGTTATTAACACATTTTTGCTGTTGCTGTTGTTATGATTGATTCAGCCATTGTTACTGTAAGAGGGCCTCAAACAACACCACACGAAACAGACCTGTACCCTTTTAAAGCCGACCTTTAACAGAAAGCGGTTTATTAGTGGCGTCCAAGTCCATTTCGCTTTCTACTCTTTGTTAGCGAACGTTGACAGTCACCTTCATATCTGATGTGAACACACGCCTGTAGAGGATAATATAGTGTTGATCACCTTGACTACGTAATAATCCGGGTGGTGCCATGGAAAAAAGGGAAAGAACAACTAGCGAAAAGATCAGAAGATGTCTTTCGCCAAATACTGTGGATACCTGACTGGTCTTTGCGTATATCTCCACCGCGTGGCGCATTGTAGACAGCTTGGCGCATGGCAGAGAGCTTGGCGCATGGCAGATAGCTTGGCGCATGGCAGAGAGCTTGGCGCATGGCAGAGAGCCTGGCGCATGGCAGATAGCTTGGCGCATGGCAGAGAGCTTGGCGCATGGCAGAGAGCCTGGCGCATGGCAGAGAGCTTGGCGCAGGGCAAAAAGCTTGGCGCATGGCAAGGAGCTTGGAGGGTCCCCTGACTCGCCCAAGCCCACTCTCACAAGGCCAAGTGTAGTGTATTGGAATTACCTCCCTTTGGGTCTATCCCTAGAAGGTGATCTGGATTCACCCCAGGGGAATGAAAAGGAGGGGAAGGGGCGCATGCATTCATATGTTGTGTGGAACAGTTTACAAACATCGGATGTCTTCCTGTACCCACTTTCACTATTTGGTATGACTACTGACACGAGCAGAAAGAGCTTACATACAGATAATTGAGGGTTGTCAATTACTCCTTGTCCGCCTATAACTCAGACAATCAAACATGCTACACCTGTACATCAATATCCTGGGGACGGGTAGTACTGAGGTGGGGATGGGGTGCGGGGTGGAAATTCCAGGCAGCGTTTGCTTAAACATTTCAAAAACCAACGGTGTGTTTGACCACTGCAGTTTTTTTCTCCTGTACAGCAAGACAATACGTCCCCCTTTTGAAGCAGTCTGAAACCTGAACGTCTCGAAGTCTGACGGATGTTCAAAGAACTCGAGAAAAAGCAATATCTGTCTTTTTTTTTTTTAAAGTATCTAACTTTCTTTGATAGCTTTACACACACACACACACACACACACACACACACACACACACAATCTACCTATCTATCTCTATGTACATATATATCCAAAGAATCTATCTATCTATATGTACATATATATCCAAAGGAAAAGAACAAGAACAACAAGCTGTCGTGGTTACAGTTGAAATTTTCGGCTTAATTTGCCTTCTTCAGTAATGACCTCCTCCCTGAGTGCCAGCAGATAAACTAGTGAGGGACGGGACGTAAAGATTTCAATATGACGTCATACAACTAACGCACTGGAATGATGCATAACTCGACAGACCTGTCACAGATAGTAATTTGATGACTGAGAGCTGCGCGCGCGCGCGCGCGCGCGCGCGCGCGTGTGTGTGTGTGTGTGTGTGTGTGTGTGTGTGTGTGTGTGTGTGTGTGTGTGTTGTGAGTACGAGCGTGCGTGCGTGCGTGCATGTGTGCGTGCGTGCATGCATGAGCGCGAGCGCGTGTGTATGTGATCGAGTGTGTGTGTGACGCATTCAGGAAAACGTGATGGAGATTCATAGGGTATAAGGTGTGTGTTGTTCTTCAGTTTAACGTGTCTTCCCACTAAAAGTGATATCAGACGATGTGCGTGTGTGTGTGTGTGCGCGCAAGCATGCGTGTGTGTATGTGCGTGCGTGCGTGCGTGCGTGTGTGTGTGTGTGTGTGTGTGCATGCCTGTATGATTCAATTACAAGAACAAATAAAGCGCACCCCCCCCCCCCCCCCCCCCCCCCCAATGTCAGAAAACATTATTTAAAGTAGGGAAAAAAAAAGAATTACACAATATGTAAAACTAGAAGAGGAAACGCGTCCAATGGACCACTTTGTCAATTAAAAATAGCACTGTCAATCATATTTGGATAGGTAATACGATCTGCACCTCATTAATGAGTATGTAAAAATCGGACTTTTAGAGTCAATGCCAATCCAATAGGTAATGAGTAGAAGAACGTTAACATATTAAAGAAAGATATATTTAACTGAACTACGTGACAAGCTTTTGCAAATTGTGTAAAGATAAAAAAGTCAAAGTTTTTATTTTAGATAGAGACAGGGAACCGGATCCATCAGATGGAGTATCGTCACCAGTTTTGCTAATATTTTTTTTGCTCTTGGACAGTAAATTAATAGATGTTCAACTCCAACTCTTTTTCCACACATACATTTTAACATTTTTGCTGAATTTGATTTTTTTCGAAGTGATAGAGCAACCGCATTCTTTGCATTAAGCTTTGTATTTCTTACTAGGTATGGAGGCAAGGTCGGGTCTTGATGAGGCCATTAGATTTTTTCCAGAATTGGGTTTTAACAGTTGCGGTAATAGTTAAAATCTGAGTTCTCTATTACATTTCTGAATTTTTTACTGGAAGCTTCGTTTATTAAAGAATAAAAGAGTATTAAATCTAAGGGAATGTCAAGTAGTATTGTGTCCTTCGACATTTCGGGCTGCCTTTGCAGCCTGATCTGTGTGTCATCGCTGATGTATGTATGTGTGTTTGCGCAATGAGTTTGCATATATGTGCAAAATGTGACTGTAATGCATTTAGCTGACAGAAGATGTATGACATGGTTTATTTCTGTTATTATCTCAACACGTACATTTGGATTGGAAGACTGAATAGCGCTAAGGGCATATTTTGAATCGGTGCATACCAGAATTTGACAAGAGAGAGAGAGGAAAACTCAAGACGTGGTGTAATGACATCAAAATGGCAAACAAGCTCAGCACTGAAAATTGAAAAATTTTATTAAACCAAGATGGTACAACTTTTCCACTTTTAAATCAGGTATTGTAAATGCTGCTCCTGTATCCAGCACCCTCAAAGACTGAAAAAATCCGTATAGATTTTCAAATAGTTTTTGTATGTATTTTCTAAATGAATATCGATGACATTTTTCAATATATAAGGTGGATGCTTTTCGTAATGCATTCAGAGGCAATATTCCGATTTCACTGTATGTTCCTATGTCGATGTATGTGTGGGTACAATCCAATCCAACGCTCGTGTTTGGCTGGGTACAATAATCATCCAACGCTCGTGTTTGGCAGGGTACAATACTCTGTAGTTTATTAATAGTTATTGTGGAGCGCTGAAAAAGACTTCTTGAGCATAGATTAATCGTGAGCGCACAAGAGCAGTAGATAATAAAGTGGGTACAATCTTGCCCTCACGGTTGTTTGTTTATAATTTTACAATAATTTAAACTTTTCCTTGCTTTGTTTAAGATGTATTCAATATGTACATTCCAAGAAAGTTTGGAGGTTAAGTATACACCTAGGAATTTAACAGTTTTTGCATACTCTAAAGCAATGCCATCTAAAGAAATGAAGGAGTTTCTCCGGATCATATCCAGCATTGAATAGCATGATATTTTTTTTTTCTACTGAAAGTACCAGCCCGTTTTTCATTTAAAAAGCTAACAATTTTATTCAGTTCATATTGGTATTTAATTCGTATATAGTTTAGCCATCCAGGAGTTTTTGGAGAAGTTCGTTATAGTATACTTAATCAAGCACTTATCATCAGACCCCATACATGCACTATTACTATGTCAACCAACTCACTGGCTTTGGGGTAGGATTCTTCCCAAGCCCTTAATGGTATCAATAAAATTTGGGGCGTCATTACCGATCCTTGCGGAAGGCCCCGAATTTTCTTGGATTTGAATATACATGTTCTATTCTTGCTTGAATGGTTCTATTTTCTAAAAATGATTCTACAAAATCATACATGTTACCACTTATTCCAATAGTTTTCAGTTTATACAAGAGTCTTTTATGCCATACTTGCTCGTATGCTTTTTCTTATATCAAAAAAAGGTTGCAAGGATATTCTTTCGTCGCGCGCGATTGTGTTTGACATGTGTGGTCAGTTTGACTAAGTGTTCTACTGTTGATCTACCACTTTCAAATCCAGCTTGATTAATAGGTATAATCTGATGTTTATTGCAATGATAAACTAATCTTTTTAATATTATTCTTTCCATTAGTTTACAAGAGTGTGATGTTAAAGCTATTGGACGATAACTATTAATATTTGAGCGAGGCTTCAAGTTTCAATTGGGGTGTTTAAATGATTGGTTAAAATAGCTTTTATTTTCCCTCTTGCTCCCTATGTAATGCGCTTTGTGTTGATAAACTCTCCATACAACTGTTTTTAGCAAATAAAGAAACGAATGCTTCTGCTTTTTCATAATTTGATGGAAAATTTGAGATGTCAAGTTTAATGGGGCATTGAGGTAAACGAATTCCATTCTTCATCGTTTTTAATTTTTCCCATACCTTCTGTAAATCTGTATGGTTTGAAATCTCATTTTTACAAAAGGAAGACCAGTATTTTCGTTTAACTTGTGCTATTATTCTATTAAAGCTGTTTTTTGCTTTTTTCTTCTCAAGGAGTTTTTCAGCGCGCCCAGGCCCCTTACATCGTAAGTACTCTCTTAGTTTTATGTTCTTCTCTTTTTTGGCCTCTTCACAAGTCTTGTTCCACCACACATTACCCGTATGCTTTTCGGAGTTCACAGGTTTGATCTTCGGAATTGACTGGTTGGCTGCAGACAGTAACGCATTTTGAACCCGATCATATATTTCGTCAACGTCTTGGGTATTTAAATCATTGGAGTCTACGTAAAATGCCCGTAATAAATATGTAAATTTATTCCAGTTTGCAAACTTGTAGTTATATTTTGGTATTTTTTCCTGAGTCATATCCGTTGGTGTAGGACTTAGGGTTTCAAATTTAGTTACTATAGGTATGTGGTCGCTGTTCAAGGTATCATCGAGAGCATTCCAATCACATAAGGGCGCTAGCTCTGGAGTTATTAAGGTCAGGTCTATTGCACTTGGTTGATGCTTTGGATTATCGCGAACGCGTGTTATTCTACCGTCATTGAAAAGATAAAGTGATGAATCAACTATATTCTCAAGAAAACGATTGCTTGATATTGACTGACAGTCTTTTTCCCAAAACGGCGAATGAGCGTTGAAATCGCCAGTTATCAAAAAAATTCTTTTTATTTGGTTGTAAGGAACGTAACCATTCAGTATTAATATCGTTAGGTCCTTGTGGTAAGTAAACAGATACAATAGTTAATATTATGTTAGGGTTTACTTGAACTTTAACTGCACATGAATATAAACCCGGGTTGTCTGGTGGAAACAGGACTGACACATGGAGTGTATTTCTCGCCTCATGAACGTAAATGGCAACATTGATTTTATCCGATACATCCACTTTTTGGATGATTGGAGGATAGTAATAATTATTTAGTTTTGGCAACTTGTTCTTTCGCACATTTAGTGACTGCAAGGCTAGTACATTGTATTTTTCTTCAGCAAGATGTTGAATTAACTGATCATGACTGGTGGCAATGGATCGACAGTTCCACTGGAATACCTTGAAAGCTTTGTCCGTCAACATGAATCTAGCAAAACAACTACAATTTGAGTAATTTGAAACAGGAAAAGTCAGTATACGTGTGTGTGTGTGTGTGTGTGTGTGTGTGTGTGTGTGTGTGTGTGTGTGTGTGTGTGTGTGTGTGTGTGTGTTAAATGGTGAAAACTGACAATAAATAAATCAGAGATGTTGAGTTAGTATGTCAGCAATACTAACTGGCACAAGTGGTGAATAAATAGATATTAGTCTACAGTCAGAACTTCGAACACTGAATTTCTGCAAAGTGTTTCCATCACCAGCCATACAATGCGCTAAACATGTTCCTCCAGGGGAGAGGATCGTAGCGTGGGTCTTCCAGGAACGGCTGGTACTGGGAGGGGCCCGCGTTGCTGGAAACGGTAGCGTCGGGCCACTTTTTTGGGGTGTTGTCCAGAACAGGCTCCTGATGTGTCTCCCGATGTTCTTGGCGAGAACACTAGCCCTTCTGTAAGTAGGATGGAGGTCGTCGCGGAAGTGCCAGGTGTTGACGTGAAGGTTAGTGTGGCTGATGAATGAGATGTTGTCTTCAATCAGCTCTGATGCCATCAAGGCGTTGAAGAGGTCCCCCTTGATGCTAAGCTGGAAGTCTTTAGATGGTGCAATTTTGCTGCTGATGATTTTCATTTTCGGTTGTTCTTTTGAAATGTCTTTGATACACTTTATGAATTCTTTGCTGGTTTCCATCGGAGATTTTGATTTTAAGTCATTCACGGCACAGTGAATTAAAACAGCGTCAAAGGCTTTGTCAGCAGATTGACGAGACGATTCGAAGGACGGTCGCAAATCCTTGATCGTAGTCGCCTTGTGTGACACTGCATCGAATGCGTAAGACTGGCCCAGTCTTCTGCTATTCACTTTATTTTGTCACCGAGTCATGAAGGATCAAAACACTCGGGAGATCAGGGTCAGGGTTTCGATGTGCGTTCTCTTGTTCCGTAGAACTAGGTCTGGGCCTATTGCGTCTTTCAGTGGGGCTTCGTTTGACGTCATTACAGTTTGCGAATCGATTTTTATCTTCTGATGTTCTTTTTTCAGATTCTTTGGCTTTGTTTGTTGTTTCGGTGCCTTTTTTCACTGCATTTTTCCTGATTGAGGGATAAGAGGTGGTGATGCTCCCGAACCAGAAGCTTCAGCATATGTTGGCTTACTGATACTGTTGGACCCTATTTGGGTTCCAACGCTGTTATGTAGTAGTAATAGTAGTAGTAGTAATAGGGACTGGCTCAAAAGCCTAGGCCTCGCGGCATGTGTACGTCCCCTCGTTGCCAAATACTTTTGTTAAAAGTACAGGTGTTGAATGCGCAATTGTCATTTTGTTACACTAAGCCTAATATGGCATTTTAATCATCAAAATAATTGAAAAGTTCCTTATACTTTGGAATTACATCCAAAAGATTCTTGAACTTGTTAGTGTCTTCTGCAAATTTTATGTAAGTAGGGAGTTCATTCCATAAAGGGGCTACTCTGTGTGAAAAGGAAAATTTTCTTCTGTTAGTACGACAGTGCTGAATAAATATCTTTCCTTCTGCATTTCTTGTGATGTTATGTTGTGGAAGAGAAAAGAGCGAGTCAACACAAACATCAAATCCATTAAATATTTTGTAAGTCTGTATAAGATCACCTCTTGTCCTTCTGCCTTTTATGAATGTAGATTCAAATATTGTAATCTTTCTGCATAAGATTTATCTTTGCATTCTTTTAATAGCTTTGTAGCACGTCTTTGAACTCTTTCTATTTGTGATGACTGTCTTTTCAAGTATGGAAACCAAATCGCATTTGCATATTCCAAATGAGGTCTCACGAAAGATTTATAAAGTTTTAGGAATACCTCCTTATCTAAGTAAGAGAAACTTCTCCTTATGACACCCAACATTTGATTGGCTTTATTAACTACTTTGCCAATATGTAAATCAAAAGACAACATGCTATCAAAAGTTACTCCCAAATCTTTTTCTTCTTTTAAGGTCTTTAACTTCTGTAAGCTACCATTATATCTCATATAATAAGCATGTTCTTGGTTGTTTTTTCCAATATGCAGCACACCACATTAGAGATATTGAAATACAAATTCCATACATCTGACCAATTTTGGAGTTTATAAAGATCGTTTTGTAAATCTGAGAATCGTGAAGTTTTATCGTACAGTTTTTGTGTCATCAGCAAATATTTTACAGGTGCTTTTTAATGTTGACCATTTTTTTCTCCCTAGCATCATTTGTCCGGACGACCTCATTCTGCTGTTGAATAATTTTTTTCTAAATTCGAAATTCGTGTGCAGAGCGCTGCTACCATTCATGTAGGTCAGACAGACTAACTCTACTCACGCCGGGCCCGATGTGTTTGAGTGTTGGTTCCGGGCGTTGTAGCGCGGTCCATGCCATGAGCAACCAACCTGTCTTCGTCGCTCGTGGTACTTTTGTTACACTTTTCGACTGAATCGCCCGCCCGCCAACTGTCCGTGTCCAGGATCAGTGTCTCGAGCGCCGATGACTCAGCTGTTCGGTCTCTTGTTCTCCTCGATCTCGTCATCTTCATGAACTTTGCAAAAATTCAGTGCTGCCTTCCGTTTCAGTGTTTGACCGTAGCCGCCATCTTGTGTTCTCAGGGTATAAGGTGTGTATGTGTATGTGCGTGCGTGCATGCACACGCGCGCGTGTGTATTTGTGTGTGTATGTGTGTGTGTGTGTGTGTGTCTGCGCGTGCGTGCGTGCGTGCGTGTGTGTGCGCGCCTGTGTGTGTGTGTGTGTGTGTGTGTGTGTGTGTGTGTGTGTGTGTGTGTGTGTGTGAGCGCACGTGCGCTTGATCTTCAATTTAATGTCTATTCACATCATGTGGTCTTAGGCCAAAAAAAAAAAAAAAAAAAAAAAAAAAAAAAAAGAAGAAGAAGAACGCAGAAGCAATTAAAAATAAACCAAAAGACATCAAATATAAAGATACATCTGCACCTCATTACACGTATGTAAAAATCGGACTTGAGTTAATTAATGCCAATCCAATGTCACATATTAGCGATGAATTATTTAAATTTTCATCCAGGGCAGATACAGATAGAAAAGTCAAAGTTTTTATTTTTTAAAACTGCTGACATCTTAGTAGTATATTATGCACATTTGATATTTTTTCACCGCAATCAGAAAAAGCAGGCAATTTTTTTTTTGAACTGCTTGCATCTTAGTGTATATTATGCACATTTGATTTTTTTCACCGCTATTAGATAAAGCAGGCAATTTTTTTTAGACTGCTCACATCTTATCACCACAAATACATTTCATGTCACTAGTAAATTTTTTTTAGTAGCAAGCATTAAGTCTGCAAATCAAAGACGTCATTGACCTTACATGATGTAAGCCATTTTGAGTTCTTCAAAATTCATTAAAAGAGTATTATATAGTAGTGTGTGTGTGTGTGTGTGTGTGTGTGTGTGTGTGTGTGTGTGTGTGTGTGTGTTGTGTGTGTGTGTGTTTCTGTGTGTATCTGTGTATGTATGTGTGTGTTGCGTGTGTGTGTTTGTTGTATATATGTGTAAACATATATGTGTGTGTGTGTGTGTGTGTGTGAGAGAGAGAGAGAGAGAGAGAGAGAGAGAGAGAGAGAGAGAGAGAGAGAGAGAGGGGGGGGAGGGAGATAAAGACAGAGACAGAGAGAGAGAGAGAGAGAGAGAGAGTTTTATTAAACCACCCTCATAAGTTTACAATATGTGTCTGATTTTAGGATCGCCTCCCCCATCCGGCACCCTCAAAGAAGATAAAAAGATAACATAAAACAGAAAGTTGGAGCTATGGTCTCGAGTGTACAATCATGACGGTTCAGTTTGAGAAACTACGGACAACCATACGAGCTCGTGTTTGGCTGGGTACAATTATCATCCAGTGCTCGTGTTTGGCTGGGTACAATAATCATCCAGCGCTCGTGTTTGGCTGGGTACAATAATTATCCAGTGCTCGTGTTTGGCTGGGTACAATAATTATCCAGTGCTCGTGTTTGGCTGGGTACAATAATCATCCAGCGCTCGTGTTTGGCTGGGGCACAATAATCATCCAGCGCTCGTGTTTGGCTGGGTACAATAATCATCCAGCGCTCGTGTTTGGCTGGGTACAATAATCATCCTGCGCTCGTGTTTAGCTGGGTACAATAATCATCATCCAGGGCTGCCCTGGAAAGGCATGCAGATCAAGGCATGTTCAACGAAGAAAGTTTGGCAGATGTTGTCGATGAACAGCTTCTTTTAACAGGTCTAAGTTACGCTGATGCATGAACAATTAACCCTACTGTAACATCACAGTAAACTTATGTTGTAAAGTGTTTACCCCCACACTTTGGAGAAGTTCGTTATATATACTTAATCAAGCACTTGCAGACCCCATACATGCACTCCTTACTGTGTCAACCAACTCACTGGCTTGGGGGGTTGGTCAGGATTCTTCCCAAGCCCTTCAATGGTATCAATTACTCAGTTGCGTCATTCCCTCTGTCAGAGTCCCCGAATCTAGTAATGCTACTGACAAAGCCGTCCTTGCCATCGTAACTGTCGACGGCTTTCCTGTCGCAGTGCTGAGGCAAGTCTGTCTCCTATAAAGTGGAGGCTCTAGCACTGGTCTGTCACTGACACCGTCAGCATGTCGAAGCTCCTAAACTAACGACAAGTCAGCAGATCTGCTCTCTTCAAGCTGACGTGTCCTACTGCCGGAGTTCGTCTGCTTGTTTACCTGACTATCAGTGAACACTTGTCAAGTGAAGTGCACTTCCGCAGGGCTCGCCTGAATGCGCAGCATCCGTGCCTT
>JADBJO010000057.1:862500-867500 GCA_016801955.1 Conus betulinus | reverse complement strand
TCGTTAACACCTTATTCTTTTCCAGTTGCTGTAGGACATGAGTTTTTTTTTAAAATTCAATAACCTCTCTTTCTCTTGGTCATTTGACGACTAACTCATCCAGAACACACACAACACACACACACACACACACACACACACACGCGCACACACACGCGCACGATAGATCAGGCATGGAGGTGACTGGAATAAGTCATTTGTACAGACAGCCGTCTGCTGACCCCACTCCACGGTGAAGTCAGCCAACTGTTTTCACATCAGTCCCTGATGATGCAAGGCGTGAGAATGACAACGACAGTCCCCAAACATCCTAACAGTAAAGGGTTGAAAGATCATGATGCAGCTGACAACAAGAACGGCACCACTTGACCTCGATGTTCATGTGTGAAGAGGGATGAGGGATGGGGATGGGGGATGAGGGATGAGGGATGGGGATGGGGATAAGAGGCAAGGGGAGTTAAGTCTGGGAATACACAACGTCATCAGGACTAGTTTGTTGTGCTATGGTCACATGCCAGAAATACCACCCAAGTGCTATATAATCCAAATAAGCATCATGAGGCATGGCTGGTCTTAACACACACACACACACACACACACACACACACGCGCGCGCGCGCGCGCGCGCGCGCCAATTACTCACAAGAGGACACGGAAAAGGCGGGCGATGAGAAACAAGAACAGCAGTGCTTGACTGGATAGGAGAAGAATGGCTGGAGGATACGAGAGGGCAGAGGACGGGGTAGATGTGGGTAGGGATAGAGAAGTTGTATGTGTGTACATGCGTGTGCGTGTGTGTGTGTGTGTGTGTGGGGGGGGGGGGGGGGGGGGGGGGGGGGGGGCGGGGGTAACTGATGGGGTCGGGGAGGGAGTAGCTAGGGAAACATACAACGACCATTAAAAAAGGTTGTGTTGTGTGTAAATCTGTAGTGAAAAAAATGATTTGTGCTGTAGGGATCCTGTGGTTCCAATGATACAGGAATGGCATATATTAATCAGGTGTTTATCGAACGAGCTTTTTTTTTTTTTTCATTTCCTCGTTGCTCTCCATTTTCTCCTTTCTTTCCTTTCTATTAATCCATTTGTCTTTCTTTCATTCTCCTTGTTTTAGTTGTCTATTTTTTCACACACTAAATCTTTTTCTGTCTCCATGTCTATCTGTCTGTCTGTGTGTCCTCCCTCTGTCTGTCAGCCTGTCTGTCTGCCTGTCTGTCCCTGTCTCTCTCCCTCTCTCTCTCGCCCCTTCTTCTTCGTTCTACACATGAACAGATATCTGAACCAGTATATGACCCCCCCGCCTTTTTTCACTATCCTTACGTCACCGCATAAGTCTCTCTCTCTCTTCTCTGTCTGTCTGTCAGTCTGTCTCTCTGTCTGTCTCTGAATCTTGCGTAAAACAAAGGCTCAGGAAGACGATACTAATGAAAACGTCGTACATGAGAACAGAGTGTCAGAGATAATGCCCTCATCTCCGTCACCAACGACCATTGGACTAGAGCACTATTTCTACCAGCAGCCTGAATAGAGTATCAGAGATAATGCCCTCATCTCCGTCACCAACGACCATTGGACTGGAGCACTATTTCTACCAGCAGCCTGAATAGAGTGTCAGAGATATGCCCTCATCTCCGTCACCATTTTGTGCACCCATTTTACCAGCAGCCTAGTCCAGTGCAATACGCTGCCATTAGGAACGCGCACCGACACGCTTTACACTCCAGACAGTCCCTTTAAGATCCAGCCTGAACTGAATACAGAATACTACCAAACATCTGCTCTGCTAGACCAGCTGTTCACTAAACATTTCGCTTCTTTTTTTGTCAACTTTAAAGACCTTTATTGGCGACCGTGTTTGGAATCGATAAGTAACTCATCTCCCATCAAACCCAGTTACAAGCCTAGGACTACAACGCCGGAATAGCTCAGTTGATAGAGCGCCTGACTCGTAATCTTGGTGATCCTGGGGTTGCGGGTTCGAACCTCCGCCGGGGCGTTTCGGTACAGGGGAATTTTCCCTCGAAGTTAACATTGGTTCTGACTCCATTTCCCATACGGTCCTTCGAATGAGACTATAAACTGAGGTTCCGTGTGTGAACACACACACATAACATCTTGCACACACGTAAAAATCCCATCACCAACATTCGGAAGAGTAGGCCAATTTGGCCGTTGGTATGGATGACACGTTACACATAGCATGCACCCTGAGTGAGAAACGGAAAGAATGAAGGAAGTAAGGAAAATGAGTGATCGATATTGATTGATACTGACTGGATGACACGGGAAACGACTGAATGAAGCGCCAGCTGGCAGCTCTTCAGTTGGCACTACCCAGGTAGGCAGCCCGTTGTGTAAACGAGTGTGGATTGTAAAGCGCTTAGAGCTTGGTCTCTAACCGAGAATAGCGCTATATAAGTATTCATTATTATTATTATTATTATTAACTACATCCCCCCACACAGTTCCATTCAAGTCTCAAATAGTCCTGTTCCATCTGTTCTTTACCCTGTCTGAATCTAGTAGATGTACAGACAGAATTAAGACCCCTCCACTCTCTCTCTCTCTCTCTCTCTCTCTCTCTCTCTCTCTCTCTCTCTCTCTCTGTGTGTGGTGTGTGTGTGTGTGTGTGTAGATATCTTTCGGTCTCATTTTCTGTTCAGAGAGAGAGAGAGAGAGAGAGAGGGGGGGGGGGGCTGGACGTCTGTCTTTTATCATTTAAACAACGGTGCCCTCAAGGAACAGCAAAACATCCCAAGTTCGTTCATTAACCATCGATCCTTCACGTCACCACCAGAGCGCTCAGGCATGGAGACGACCGGTAAAGGACATTGGTAAAGGCAGCTCTGTGCTGACCTCACTCATCCGTGAAGTCAGCTAACTGATTCCACATTAATTCCCTAATGATGAAATGCGAGAGAGAACGACGGTTAGAGAGTCCAACAACACCCCACCAGGAAACGGTCGAGAGAGCATGAAGCTGGTGTGAAACAAGAACAGCACTGCTTGCCTTTTGCCGTACAAGGTAGACAGGGGGAGGGGGTCGAGGTGGAGATGGTGAGGCGGGGAAGACGGGGGATGGGGGGTGGGTGTGAGGGAAGTGTTTGAGGAAGGAGGGGGCGGTAGGGGCAGAGCGAGGGGAGTTAACTCATGGAACATGCACCAGCAATTAGGAAGAGTGAGAATGTTGTTTCTGAGTAACCAGTTAAATTAATCTCTCTCTCTCTCTCTCTCTCTCTCTCTCTCTCTCTCTCTCTCTCTCTTCTCTCTCTCTCTCTCTCTCTCTCTCTCTCTCTCTCTCTCTTTTACTTTAAACTGCTCTTTTCATTTGCTTATTTTCACTGACGATGTCAGTTCTTTGGGTGGTTTGTTGTTATTGTTAGTGTGTTTGTTTTGATATTGTTTGCTTGTATAATCATGTTTTTGATGTGTACTAAGCAATAATTTTAGCGTTATGAATAAACAATCACTGTCATTGTCATTCTCTCTCTCTCTCTCTCTCTCTCTCTCTCTCTCTCTCTCTCTCTCTCTCTCTCTCTCTTGTGCAACAGAAACAAAATATTTGCTGAATATAACTCGGAAAGTTAGTTTCAAAGTGAGGTGACTGCAGGTGGAAACAATTCTTTAGAATAATTCTTAATGATTCCGCAAAAATGATAAACAATAATAATAATAACAATAAAAAAGGACAGACAAGTTACAAGACAACAATGAAAGATTACATGGACTTTTGAAGAAAAAAAAAAGCTGAATTAGGGTTTTTTCCCGATCCTTGTCTCCCGAATCTATATTTACTAATGCTGTGCTGAGGTCCGTAATTCCTCCACTGTTGTGAACTTGTTTACAACTGGAGCTGCAGAGTCTGCCTCTTACACTTGTTTCAGGAGTTAGATCCTTATGCTGTGGTCACACGTCTGATAAGTTAGATCACCCTAATTAGATCCTTATGCTGTGGTCACGCGTCTGATAAGTTAGATCACCCTAATTAGATCGTTGTGCTGTGATCACATGTCTGACGAGACAGATCACCCTAATTAGATCGTTATGCTATGGTCACACATCTGACAAGATAGATCACCCTGATACTAAATAACAAGCATGTGCGCTGAGGCATGGATAGTTTTGAAATGCAAACAGGTTAAACAAGTGTGTGTTAATGCAGACAATACTCACCGATCTCGTCCGTCACAGTTCTTTTTCTGTTGTTCGTTTGTTTGTTTGTTTGTTTTTTTTCAGATCACCGTTGATCTATAAACACAATGAACCACCTCGTACCTGACGTCTGAACTCCCCCATGGCCTTAGCTTTGTGCCAGCTGGGCTTCCTTCTGTAACCTGTACCCTACCTTGCCTTTTCATCTCCCTGTTTAGAAGCACCTGGGACAGCATGTAGGAAGGCCGAACAGGTCAGTCCGCGGTAAACCCCTGCCCGGATGAGTTTGGGGAAAAGTATCCGTATACAGGGCGCCACGGATTAGTTGTTCTGCTCTACAACATTTGGATAAGTTTATCGGATCTCTCTAAGTTGAAGAGGCTTTTAATGAATCCGTGTATAGCTTTAATATGGCAGAGCTCCATTGATATGGCAGAGCTCCATTGATATGGCACAGCTCCATTGATATGGCAGAGCTCCATTGATAGGCAGAGCTCCATTGATATGGCACAGCTCCATATATATGACAGAGCTCCTCCATTGATATGGCACAGCTCCATTGATATGGCACAGCTGCATTGATATGGCACAGCTCCATTGATATGGCAGAGCTGCATTGATATGGCAGAGCTCCATTGATATGGCACAGCTCCATTGATATGGCAGAGCTCTACTGATATGGCACAGCTCCATTGATATGGCACAGCTCCATTGATATGGCAGAGCTCCATTGATATGATATGGCACAGCTCCATTGATATGGCAGAGCTCCATTGATAGGCAGAGCTCCATTGATATGGCACAGCTCCATATATATGGCAGAGCTCCATTGATATGGCACAGCTCCATTG
>JADBJO010000057.1:842500-857500 GCA_016801955.1 Conus betulinus | reverse complement strand
GAGTTAATCAAGTGCGGAGTGTGTTCATAACCGGATAAGACAGCTAATCTGCCCTCCCACAGTCGTGGAATAAGATTCACAGAAACACACACACACACACACACACACACACACACACACACACACACACACACACACACACAACAAACACACACGCTTACTGAACCGATTTAAAAGGTGGATAGCGCACAGATGAAATGTGGCAGGGGGTTGTGCTCATCAAGTTTGGATGCTGACTGCTCTGGCTGATCTAGATCAACGGGCGTATTGTTTATGAAACGGCCCTGGTTCTTTCTTCCCTGGGGGGTTCATTTCTTTCTCTCTTTTTTTTTTTTCTTTACTTTCATTTATAAAAGAGTGAGTTAATGAATGAAATGAATGAATCAATTAATGAATCAATCAACCTGTCAACCAGTCAAGCCATCAATCAATCAACCGATTAATTCATCCATCCATCCATCCACCCATCCATCCATCCATTAATGTATGTATGTATGTGTGTATGTGCGTATGTATGTATGTATGTTATTAAATAGTATCAGCTGACTAAAGCACTGACAGACAAAGAATTGGAACCAGCTGAAGAGAGAAAGGACGTGGGGACAGAGAGAGAAAGAGGGGAGAGAGACACAGAGAGAGAGAGAGAGAGAGAGAGAGAGAGAGAGAGAGAGAGAGAGAGAGAGAGAGAGAGAGAGAGAGAGTTTATCGATGGGCCTGCAATCTGGACTACTGTGCATTGTTGTTGATTTGACAAGTTGATGCATTAAAGTAATTGATATGTATGTATGTATGTAGGACAGTACAACTTTGAGTTAATCTGACAATAAATTGGTTTCAGTCAGTCAGTCAGTCAGTCAGTCAGTCAGTATGTATGTATGTATGTATGTATGTATGTGCGCATATATTTGTGCATATATGTATGTATGTATGCATGTATGTGGGTCTCAATGATTGGTGTGATGCATCTAGTGTGTGTGTGTGTGTGTGTGTGTGTGTGTGTGTGTGTGTGTGTGTGTGTGTGTGTGTGTGTGTGTGTGTGTGTGTGTGTGTGTGTGTCACTACACCGGCGCTTGCAGCATTGCGGAAACAGGCAGAATGCGCCAGTCTTTCCCTGTCAGTGTATAGCCTCTCCACGAGCAAGTCCTGTGTAGTGCCTCCACCTGGCGATATACATCAACTTGGACCTTATGGACTCAGGCTAAAGTACAAGGGACTGGGAGGAAGTCTGGCCCCAAGACATGTGGCATGCAGGCCCACCAGTGTGCGCCTTGGTACCGACGAATCAGACTCCCAGTTATGGGTCAGATAGCTTCACTGCCTTGTGAATGTCTCGGAGAGACAAAAAGGCAAAGGGAGTAAACCCTGAAAGAAAATCCGGACTGGAGCCCCGAAGGCGATTAGTCTACACACTATGACACCTTCCAGCAGTCCTGCAGCTGTGTTGGCACCATACTGTACTGGTTTGTCCTTTCCGTTGGATCCTGTCAGCAAAGCCGAGAGGGGGATTCTGGTGATTGGGCACCCCAGGATCTCCACACACTTCTTCCAGGCCTACGCCCTGGAGAGGTCACTCCAGTGCCACTATCCCAGCGACAGAAACAACACGGGAGACAGCAGTTACAGGATATAAGCCAAGAGCGTATTGGCGTAAGCTCGGGCGCTACGGGTTATCTCCGTCAATGGGAGGAACCATCGCGTGGCACTGGTCAGCTACCGCCCACCTCAAGCTGGGCAGCCTCCAGCCAATAAGGTGCCGACCCGCCACAGTCTGCCTGCTTCAATGGGTGCTTGAAGCTCAGGGGAAGACCGAAGGGCAGACTGTAAACCCCGTATCAGGCAATAAAAGAAAAAAAGAAATTCAAACTACCAGCCTTGCAGCTGGCAACCGTGAACGTCAGAGCGATGTGTTCTGGCCTTTCTGACGACACCCAGCTAGTAGACAACGCCAAGAAAACAGACCGCGAGCTGAAGAGATTCAAAATCAACATTGCCGCGCTGGAAGAGACAAGACTCCCCTCCAGCGGCAGCCTCAGGGCGAAGGACAACACATTATTTTGGCAAGGTCTGGAGCTAGAGAGACGCACCGACTGTACGGCATTGGATTCACAGTGCGAAACTCTCTCCTGTCCTCAGGTAAACCACCTTCCAAAGGGACAGTGTGAATCCTCTCTGTCCGGCTCACGACCATCACGGGACCAACAAACATCCTTAGCGTCTATGCCTCCACATTCAGCTTTTCAGCCGAGGTTAAGGATAAGTTCTATGAAGAGCTGGAAAACAAGATCAGAGATGTACCTGCAAAAGAACACCTGTTCTTGCTCGGGGACTTAACGCCCGGATTGGTACAGACTACAACTTCTGGCCCCGCTGCATCGGCCAGTTCGGTGTTGGGCAAGCTCAACGAGAACGGACAGCGACTACTTGAGCTTCGCTCCTTCCACGATCTCTGTATCACAAACACCCTCTTCCCCATCAAGCCCCACCTCAGAGTGTCCTGGAGGCACCCCAGATCCCGTCACTGGCATCATCTGGACTTCGTGATCACCTGAAGATCCTTACTCAACCATGTGCTCGTCACCCGCAGCTACCACGGTATTGACTGTGACACTGATCATTCCCTGGCTGGCAGCAAGGTGTGTCTTCAGCCCTAGCGAATCCACCACTCCAAACAGAAAGGACGTCCTCGAATCAACACAGCTTGACGTCAGTGCCCGAACTGTGCCTTTCTCTCTCATATAGGCTTTCCGAGGTTAATTTCAACCACTATCGAATACAGCTTAATGCAGAATTTAAACACACAGGATATCGATTGGTATCCCCATAGACAAAAGCATTGGGTGTTTGCATTTCAACTCCTAAAAATTTCTTTAATGCAAAGAGGTGCACTTTATCATAATGACGGGCTGCATCATCTAGTCCCCAAAGTTCTGCGACGTACTGAGCAATGGGTTGAACCCGGGAATCAAGTAACTTCAACAGTAAATCTAAACTAGGGTTCTTCAAAATGTACAATGTCTCATAATGCAGAGCAGAGCTTTCTTTGCTTTACTTACCAGGTAATTGCATGACAATGTGAAACTGAGTTTTGTTGAAAATAGTATACCTAAGTATTTATAGGCATTTACGACAGGCATAACAGCATTATTATATGTCCAATTTTCTCTTGCTGCTAAGTAGCTACCTTTTCAAAACACAGTTATATTGCTTTTACTTAAATTCACCTTCATATCAAGAGAAAAAAGGCTGCGAGTTGCAGACTGTTTAACTTTGTTTGCAAACCAATGATATTTTCTGATGATAGTACATCAACTGTTAATGATAAAATAAGAGCTCGAAATAATCAATAGTGAACATCGCACCATGCTAACCATTTTTAATTATTTCTATGGGAGTGCTAATATTTCTATGGGAAATCATTAATAAACAAAGAAAGAAAATAACACAGGACTGCACACAACACCTTGCTTTACACCATAAGTGCACATGATGAAATCAGATGCAAGACAAGGATCAGGTTCAGGTTCAAAATAGGGACAAAATCTTAACAGATTCATTAAGCCTCACGGCTTATAATTGTCCCATCATTTAATGAAAAATAAGTTCACATCAAGGTCATAAGCATGCTCAAGATATTTAGACATCATAATCAAATAATACATCTATTAGCATGTTTCCTTTGTCTATAAGATTTTTGAAAGCATTTAATTTAGGGGCACGTTTAACATTTGGTGCAAGTTGATTCCAATAAGGTGCAACTCGATTACTAAAGTGAATTTTCTTCTGTTAGTACGGCTAAACTCAATGCGAATTTATCAGTAGGGTTTCTTGTTTTGTCGAAGTTAGATAAAGTAAAAAAATTAGTAGGGTTATATCATCAACATGATTAAACAATTTGTAGGCTTGAATCAGGTCACCTCGTAATCGTCGAGCTTTCAAAGATGGTAATTTCAACTTTTCCAATCTATCTTGATATGGTAGGTCTTTCAATTCCTTTATCAATTTAGTAGCTCTCCTCTGTACTTTTTCTATCGTGGAAGACTGTCTTTTCAAATATGGATACCAAACAATATTTCCTTACTCAAGGATTGGCCTGACTAAGGCTTTGTATAATTTAAGAAAAGTATCTTTATTTAGAAAATCAAAAGAACGCCGTATGATTCCGATCACTTTATTTGCCTTATTTACAATAGTGTACACATGATTATCAAAAAGTAAATTTTTTAAATCAAAAATGACCTCCAAGTCTTTTTCTTCTTCACATTGGTTACATTAACTGTCTGAGCACCTTTAATAACATAATCATGCACGGGATTCTTTTTGCCAATATGCAGTACTTTGCATTTTGAAGCATTAAATACAAGTTCCATGTCTGACCATCTTTCCAAAGTATCAATATCCATTTGTAACAGTTCATGATTATCTGACATATTATAATTTTTTCTATAATCAGCAAAAATATTACAGAAACTGTGTAAAGATTGAGGTAAATCATTTATAAAAAGTGTGAATAATATAGGGCCAAGAATACTACCTTACGGAATTCCACTCTTCACAATGTTTTGCTAGAATAGGTAGCCCCAACTTTAACTCGCTGAGTTCGATTCTTTAAAAAATCCTTAATCCAATTTAATACATGGCCTGAAATTCCATAAGAATCTAATTTTATTAGTAATCTTTCATGTGGCACTGTATCAAAAGCCTTACGAAAGTCAAAATATATTATATCAATGGATTTTCCTTTGTCAATCATCTGAGTCAGTCTTCCATGACCTCCAATAATTGAGTAATACATGATCGATGTTGTCGAAACCCATGCTGACTCTGCACGTAAAGGTTGTCTCCATATAATCAACTATAACGTCACGAATGACTGACTCCAAGACTTCACCTGCTATACTTGTTAAGCTGACTGGTCTATAATTACCTGGGTCTGTTTTAGTACCTTTTTTAAATATAACTGTCACATCAGCTGTTTTTCAGTCGGATGGAACAGATGCATCTTCAATCGATTTATTAAATAACACACATAAAGGTAATGATAATTCACTACTCAATTCTTTTAATAATTTAGAGCCCTTGTGCTTTATATGGATTCAGTGAACTAAGTTTTTGTTGTACAGCTGCAGGAGTAATTATTACATTCGATAAAGTAATTCCTTTAGACCTTGATGCACAATCTAATTTAGGTAGATTACTCGTGTCCTCTTCTGTAAAAACGCTGGAGAAAAAATATTTAATGTATTTGCTTTATCTATATCCGATACAGCCGTGTCTCCATTTTGTATTTTTAATAAACTTATGGTTGGTTTGCATTTCATTTTAGATTGCACATACTTCCAAAATATTTTGGGATTTTCTTTACATTGATCTGCAATGTTTTTTTTTCATATTCCTTTTTGCCTTATTAATTGATTTGTTATATTTATTTCTCATAATCACATAATTTAGATAATCTTTGCCGCATTTGGTGTTTAAAAATCTTTTAAACAGGCTTACATTTCTTTTTTTTTTTTATTTTCTCATAGCCGATTTGTTCATCCACATGGGATTACCTTAATACGTTTTCTATTTTTCACTTTTGGAATATTTCTCTCCATAGTAGCATGGATTTTATCTGCAATAATTTCCCAACACTCATTAACATTTAAATCATGCAATACAATCCAGCCAATATTACCTAATTCTGATCTCATTTGATGAAAGTTGCCCTTTTTTTTAAAAGTCAAATCTCATCTCAAACTCTTCTGTTATTTTTCCACTTGTTATATATAAATCAAACAAGAGCACTTCATGATCACTTTTAACCAGTGGACTTACATGTTCAATATCTGAAATAATCATATCATTGTTAACAATAATTAAATCAACAATATTTCATCTCTGACCAATTCTATGACATGTAGGATCCTTTACCATTTGATGTAAATATAAGTCGTGTAAGCATTCTATAAACTCATTATCTTTTGTATCAGACCACTTCCCCTTCCAATCAATAGAAGGAAAATTAAAGTCACCCATTATACATACTATATCAAAAGCTAACATTTTATCGGATTTCATAAGTTCAAAAAGAAGTTGTTTGTTTAAGTCAGTAGAATTAGGACTTTTATACATACAACCAACTAAAATTTTCAAACCATCATTACTCAAGAAATGTGCCCATACTCTTTCTTCAAAATTTGAATTGTTTAATTCTGAACATGCCTCTGCATTCAGATCTCAGATATATAGAGTGCAGTTCCTAATTTAGGATTATTATTTAAAAAAGATCAAAACCAGGCATACATAGTCATAGTTATTGAAATCCTTTGATTTTTTGAAAATACTCAGTGACAGCAACAATAGACACTTTTTTTTTTTTCACTAACAAGGGCCATAAGTTCATATTTTTTTTTATGAACAGACCATCTGCATTTGTGTATAATATCTTACAAGATGGAATACTGGACTTAACTGAAAACATGTTAAATCTATTTACATCTCTCTTCTTCTTTTGATCTGAATCCAGATCTGAAGACCAGATGCAAGAGACAAAAGAAATTGGGCTTCAAATGTCCGTTGCAAATTATATCAATTTGGATATGGTTATGTTTGAATAAACCAAGGCGTGCAACATAATTGATCATTTCTATGTGAATTTCGAGACAGACTGATTGCATGCAGGTGGCAGGGATGGGAATTTCAGGTCAAAAATAGCGACAGATGTACCATGTATCGGACATTTTGTTCAGTACACGACGTCAGATGGATTTAAGTAAACACTTGAAGTTGACAACGACCAAAATTTAGACTGGGAATTTCAGGCATAGCAGAACACTGGTGTCGTTACAGTAAATACTGGGGTGGATTTGACTTGTCCATTATGGAAAAATGGGAAAAGACGACGAACTTCATTTAGTTTTTATGCTGCTGTAAATTGTCCAGTCTAAGAACGCAATATATACCGACAAAGTTTTCCAGGGATCCCTGTCAGTTTTGGTTAAGCCTGCTAATGCCATCTCAGAATGAAAGCATAGTAAGAAATTTCTCAATTTACTTCTTAAAGGTATTTCAGTTTAGATCAGTCATGATGTCGTGAGAGAGTAGTCTATCCAGTTTTTCTTATGTTCTTTATAATTCTTATATTGTTGTTATGTTCTCCATACCACCCCCCCCCCCCCTCCTTCATAAGGGGCAATGGCTTTTATATCAAGTAAACCATCTGAGTTCTGAGTTCTCTCTCTCTCTCTCTCTCTCTCTCTCTCTCTCTCTCTCTCTCTCTCTCTTTCTCTCATCTCCCTCTCTCTCCCCCTCCCCCTCCCACCCTCAGGTTCCAGCTTTCCATCCACCTCCTACCTCATACATCATGCGTCCCTTGGCCCCCTAATGTTAGATATCCCCTTCGATGCAGATGATCGCTTTGAATTGCTTTTTTTCCTTTTCACCCCAGGGATCTTTGTATATCTATGCATATATCCTCGGCAGAATATGATCAATCTTCGTGCGTGAAGAGCTCCCGCAAAGGGAGATGAACTGGAAGACGGGGAACATTGCCTTTCATCTCTGGGGAGGCTTAATGTTAGGGATGAGGGAGGTGATGGTCATTTTCAACCGTGATGGATAGAGAGCCACTCTGTCGGCGTGGAGACGTCGATTTTGTTTGTTTGTTTGTTTGTTTTTTTTTTTAAAGAAATGTCAAGACTGCTTCACAGGCAGTAAAGAAGAAATGCACCATGCACATACGTACATGCGTGCGCACACACAGACAGAGACACAAACACACACTCTCTCTCTCTCTCACTCTCACTCTCTCTCTCTCTCTCTCACACACACACACACACACACACACACACACACACACACACACACACACACACACACACACGCGCGCGCGCGCATGCACGCACGCACGCTCCGCCCCCATTCCCCCCCCCCCCCCCCCCCCCCCCCCGCCCACACACACACACACAGCGCAAGGGCACGCATTATACATGTGGGGGTATGAAGGAACAAAAGAATGTGACTCGTACATCGCATATTTTCTAAGAATTACGACTTCACTTTTCAAATGCTTATTTCAACTACAGCGCAAAGTCATTTGTGATGGCGTCGAGAGAATGAGCTTGAGAGAGAGAGAGAGAGAGAGAGAGAGAGAGAGAGAGAGAGAGAGAGAGAGAGAGAGAGAGAGAGAGAGAGGCACAGGCAAAGAGATAAGTAACCACACATTTGGTAGAAAAAGAAACGGACAAATGGACAGACAGACCGACACACAAACAAACAACGAACAGACACACCAAATGGGTTGGCTCATAGCAAGTGTACAGATCTTACGTCTGACTTGTACATTCTTCTTCAAGTACAGATGTACAGAAAAATGTTAGCAAACAAACAAGAGCTTCATACTACGTCATCAGCGAATCAACTGAAGAATAAAATCAATTCGTCTTTTCTGAACTATTATTTATTATGCTCTGCAAATATACATCAAACTTGAGATACGTTTACAACACGCTCTCTACTGATACGACTAGGTAGACTGACCACTGACTCATATGGCAGCCATTTAGCAAAGAAATCCATGTGGATCACAGTGACGTACAATGTAATGTTCGTAGACTTTGTATTGATGATATAATATTTTCATTTAAACTGTTATCTTCCAACGTACACTTTTATATAAAAAAAAATGTTTTGCTCTTGCATAATAAAGCACAACACACACTTAACTGACATTGTAAGTCGACACCTAGCAGTATGAGCGATTCTGTCAGTCGTACATTCGTGCGTAAACAGATGTGCCTTTTAGAAATTGTGAAATTATTCCAACAGCATTTAAGATAAGTACACAAAAAAATCAAATGGAACACCTGAAATAAACACAAAAACAGTGCAGCTGCGAACACACACACACACACACACACACACACACACACACACACACACACACACACACACACATTTATATATATATATATATATATATATATATATATATATATACATATATAATGTAGACAGAAGATGCACAGCTCTATAATATTGCCCCAGAATGGTCGTTGCGTGTGGTCACCATTTTATGATTCGTTGTTTCCCATCATTCAAGACTGCTTTCATCATCGGAATTTCAGGCAGATCTGTCCACCATCCCACTCCCTCCTCCTCGCCACCCCCTCCACCCCACTTATGCTCTGTCAGCTTTGACTGACTCGGTTTTCAACTCTCCCACGCCAGTTCCAGCGCACTTCGTCCAGATCGATACGAAATCGTTTACATCTCTCCATGGTTGACTGAAACTGACTGATGCCTTCACCAGTGGCTTCAGCCGCTAGATACTCCCTACCCTGACTGCTATATGAAATTCTGTGGCCACACTGAATTTTGAACATTTTCGTTTTGCACTAACAGGAACATTCAAAAAGAGCAGTAGAAAAAAATGAAATATTGAAGTCTGCATTATGTTGCATTGGACACATATAATAACGTAACGTTTTTGAGGTTCGAGTTTTGGAGTTGAGTTGCTTTCTCATTGAATCTCATGTATACTAAAACAAATCTCCAAAGTAAGAAAAATGGGTTTTTTTTTGGTGAATGGAAGTGCACTGAAAGAAATGGGGGGGGGGGGAGGAGCAGCAAGATCAGCAAGACCAGTGGGTGTAAAAGGGCCAGTGGGTGTAATAGGACCAGTGGGTGTAATAGGACCGGTCGGTGTAGTAGGACTAGTGGGTGTAATAGGACCGGTGGGTGTAATAGGACCAGTGGGTGCAATAGGACCAGTGGGTGTAATAGGACCGGTGGGTGCAAATAGGACCAGTGGGTGCAATAGGACCAGTGGGTGTAATAGGACCGGTGGGTGTGGGGTGTAATAGGACTGGTGGGTGTAATAGGACCGGTGGATGTAATAGGACCAGTGGGTGCAATAGGACCAGTGCGTGTAATAGGACCGGTGGGTGTGGGTGTGATAGGACTGGTGGGTGTAATGGGACCGGTGGATGTAATAGGACCAGTGGATGTAATAGCCGTAAATATTAGCAGCAGCAAGCAAGCAAGGAAGCAACAACAGCAGCAGCAGTAGTAGTGATAGAAGTAGTAGTAACAGCAGTAGTAATAGTACCACACCAACAGCAGCAGCAGTAGTTGTAGAAATTATAGAGCAGTATCACCACCAGCAGCACAGCAGCAGCAGCAGCAGTAACAACAGCAATTGCAGTTGCATTAGCAGCGGCTACAGCGGTAGATACGGTAGCAGAGTTAATCGTGTAAACTTTTCTATCATGTACCATTTCACTGAGTTCACACATAACAGACAGGAACAGCGTGTATGGGCCCTTAGGCAAACAGCTGACCGTAAGCTAACAGCAATGCGCACTCCCTTGAGGATGTAGCCTACTCTTTCTTTCCCACAGCCGCGCGTATAGCACGTGTTGTCCGTCACAGAGCCAGTTCCAGCTACGAGCACCTTCAGTTGGATACCCGCGATCGAAAAGATAATGTTTATCGTACTTTATCGGCATGCAGGCTCTCTCTCTCTCTCTCTCTCTCTCTCTCTCTCTCTCTCTCTCTCTCTCTCTCTCTCTATATATATATATATATACTTATATGTTTTCTCTACAGAAATCCAGCTGAACATGTCGACTGGATGACCGTTTCACCATAATGATGGAAAACGCACATGACGAATCCAAAGACATCATGATATTAGGGGATTTTAATATAGATCTACTAAAAATAAATAAACAGTGGAACTATGTTTTTGAGTCACTTGGTCTCACACAACTAATCAAAACTCCTACGAGGGTCACTGAGATATCTGAAACACTGATAGACCATTTATATGTTACAAATCCAGAAACCATTCTTGAGACTAGTGTACCTGTTTATGATGCAGTGATCACTTCCCAATTTGTTGCACTTGGTCAAAAAAGGGTATCAAAATTCCAAGGTTAAACCATAAAACGATTACCTTTAGAAACTTTTCAAAATTTGATAGTGACAAATTTCTCTCTGACCTTTTAAATCCCCTCTAAATAAAGTGTATCAATATACAGAACCCAATCAGGCTCTTGAAGTTTGATACTCCATCTTCTATTCTGTATACAACAAACATGCCCCGCTCCAAATCAAAAGAGTCAAACATCAGATAAAACCTCCTTGGCTAACAAAAGAGATACAGAACGCTATTTACCAAAGAGAGTACCTGTTAAAAAATGGCCCTCATGAAGAATACAAAAAACAAAGAAATAAAGTAACGTCTCTCATTAGAGCAGAGAAAAAGAAATATTTTCTAAACTTAATTAGTGAAAAGAAAGACAGCAAGTCCGTATGGAAAGCCATCCATGGATTAACAAAAAATTTCCTCTGTTTCAAACATAACGAATGATATATCTACCAGTAAACTAAATCACTACTTTACAACAGTAGCAGATCAAATAATTCATGATGATAAATCAAATGATAATGACCTAGAAGAATTACAAAAATACTGCAGGGGAAAAAAAAACATCCATTCAGATTTAGATATCAGCCTTCTAGATGTTCATTCTGTGTTCTCGCGTCCCTTAGGCGATTGAAGCAGACAGCCACTCGTGGAATTGACGGTATAGATGGCAAAATTCTAAAGCTCTCTGCACCCGTTATCGCAGAAAAACGTTAACTTACATTTACAACCTCTGTATAGATAAACAATGCTTTCCAGATACCTTAAAAAAAGCAAAAATTATACCAATATACAAATCAGGAAACACTACTGATCCATCAAATTATCGACCTATTTCGATTCTATCAGTTCTTTCTAAACCACCATTAGAACTCCACATCAATAAATGTCTCCATTCCCATGCAGAAAAATATGATTTAATTCACCCAAATCAATCAGGGTTCAGAGAAAACCATTCGTGCCACACAGTGCTAACTAAGTTAATAGATAGATGGCTTTTAAACATGAACAACAAGCAATTTTCAGGAATTCTCTTTGTAGATTTCGCAAAAGCTTTCGACGTTATAAATCATGAACTTTTACTCAGAAAACTAACTTGTATAAGCTATCATACAAAAACCCTGAAACTGATTTCATCTTTTCTCTCCAACAGACAACAAATTGTGTCCGTAAACACATACAAATCTGATTTTCTTCCCAACAAATTTGGTGTCCCACAAGGGTCGGTATTAGGTCCTCTATGTTTTCATTTTTACATAAATGATCTGCCATTGTACTTGAAAATAAACAGTGAAATGTTCGCTGATGACACAACCTTAGACACAAGTAATTCTGATGCCAAACAGGTTTGCAGTGACATGCAAGAAAAACATCAATCTCTTGGTTAAATGGACACGATTTAATCACATGGCTCTCCATCCTCATAAAACTAAATTCATGATGATAACTACTAGACAGAAACGTCAAACTCTAAGCCAGAATCTGCCAGTACTTTGCATTTCTAACGAAAACGTCGAAGAAGTAACCAGTCACAAAGTCTTGGGAATAACAATAGATAATAATCTTACTTGGTCAAAACACTTAGAGTCTTTATCTAGAAACGTTGCAAGAAAACTACATCTTCTAAAAAGGATTAAGAACTTCTTAAATTTGCATGCAAGAAAAACTATTCTTTCACTCTTACATTCAGCCTTTTATTGACTATGCCTCAACGCTTTGGGACTCAGCGAGCAATAATTCACTCAAACCACTAATTAGCCTTCACAAAAGAGCTGTCAAAGTAACGTTAGGTCGACCATCCTCGCTGGCAGACTCAGACTATAAACAATCAGGCATTCTCCCATTCAAAGCCAAACTTCTATACAATAAAGGGCTCTTTATGCATAAGGTACTCCATGGAAATGCTCCACTTTCTCTGACAAATATGTTCACTTTTAACGACTATCGACATTCACATAAAATAAACCTCCCGTTTGCAATGATTAATCTATACAAGTCTAGTTTGGCGTATTCTGGAGGTTGGCTATGGAACCATATTCCTCAAGAAACTAAAAAATCAATCAAACTTTAAAAAATTCAAGTCTAATTTTCAAAAATATCTTATATGATGTCTCAGATTTGACTGCACTATACCCTAAAATGTATTGAAAACTCTCAATTCAGATTTAATTCAACAACTATGTGATGTTCGAAGTTGACTCAATTCTATGCAAATTGCACTGATCATCCCATACCATTCATGTGTTTTTTTTTTCAAAGTTTTTGTGGGTGTTTCTCCATGTCTGCTTCATTGTCCTTCTCTTCCTTTATCTCTGACTATCTATTGTCGGTCGGTCGGTCGGTCGGTCGTCGGGTCGGTCTCTCTCTCTCTCTCTCTCTCTCTCTCTCTCTCTCTCTCTCTCTCTCTCTCTCTCTCTCTCTCCTCTCTCCTCTCTCTCTTCACCCCCCCCCCCCCCCTTGCCCTGATTATTGTGTTTTCTTCTTGTTGTTCTTGGTAGTGGTGGTGGTGGTGGTGTTTATTGGTTTCTTTTTTCTTCTTTCTTCTTTTGTCAAAGGTTCTCATGCAAGCAATTGTTCCATTTTTTCAGGCTGGATGTAAAAAAAGCATTCATGCTTAGTCCACTACCCTCTTAAAATAAAATTCGTTCGTTCGTTCGTTCGTTCGTTCGTTCTCTCTCTCTCTCATAGTGACCAGAGATAGTGCGGACAAGGGTACTGACCCAGTTCTCACTGCGCGGACGTCAAGCAGACGATGCCATGGTATGTATTCAGTCATCAGGTGGGGGAGGGTGCATTACTGTGTTTCTCAACAGAAATCGTATTTTCCTTTGAAACATCCTTTCTTTCCATACCCGGTGCATGTCTGTTACTAGTCCACAAAAGTGCCGAAAATAAACGCATAATGCTCTTTACGGGACTTCTGTAAGGATACGGCGCTACTATTGATGTGGGCGGCCCACAGTCATGTGACTGGTGGACAGACTGACCAGCATTCTAACTCTGGCAGATGTCAGGGGAAGTAGTAGACAGACTGACCAGCACTCTCACTCTGGTAGATGTCAGGCGAAATAGTAGACAGACTGACCAGCACTCTCACTCTGGTAGATGCCAGGGGAAATAGTAGACAGACTGACCAGCACTCTCACTCTGGTAGATGCCAGGGGAAATAGTAGACAGACTGACCAGCATTCTCACTCTGGCAGATGTCAGGGGAAATAGTAGACAGACTGACCAGCATTCTCACTCTGGCAGATGTCAGGGGAAATAGTAGACAGACTGACCAGCACTCTCACTCTGGCAGATGTCAGGGGAAATAGTAGACAGACTGACCAGCACTCTCACTCTGGCAGATGTCAGGGGAAGTAGTAGACAGACTGACCAGCACTCTCACTCTGGCAGATGTCAGGGGAAATAGTAGACAGACAGACCAGCATTCTCACTCTGGCAGATGTCAGGGGAAATAGTAGACAGACTGACCAGCACTCTCAGTCTGGCAGATGCCAGGGGAAATAGTAGACAGACTGACCAGCACTCTCACTCTGGCAGATGTCAGGGGAAATAGTAGACAGACTGACCAGCACTCTCACTCTCTGGCAGATGTCAGGGGAAATAGTAGACAGACTGACCAGCACTCTCACTCTGGCAGATGCCAGGGGAAATAGTAGACAGACTGACCAGCACTCTCACTCTGGTAGATGCCAGGGGAAATAGTAGACAGACTGACCAGCATTCTCACTCTGGCAGATGCCAGGGGAAATAGTAGACAGACGCTAAAGAAAGTCAGCCCCTTTCCATGGCTCTCAGTCTCAAACGACAGAAGGAGAAAGTAGACCGGACCAAAAAAAAAAAGCAAGAGAACGACAGACACATCAGACTGAATGTGTGTATGTGTGTGTGTGTGTGTGTGTGTGTGTGTGTGTGTGTGTGTGTGTGTGTGTGTGTGTGTGTGTGTGTGTGTAACAAGACAAGGCAGGACAAGAAAGGTCAAGTAGAACGAACGTCTAGGGACAGCTTGACAGCAGAAGGTCTTCAGAGATGATCTTCATTAAATTCTTTTTACGATCGTATTGGACAAGCACTAGTGTGCT
>JADBJO010000057.1:822500-827500 GCA_016801955.1 Conus betulinus | reverse complement strand
AGAGAGAGAGAGAGTTTTATGTTGCGTGTAACGACGTCACAAAAAAAAAGCAGCTCAAGTATGATATTAATACAAAAGTCACTCGATTGTATGGACACAATATCTGAACAACAAGCCATCTGAAGTCTGAACTCTCTCTCTCTCTCTCTCTCTCTCTCTCTCTCTCTCTCTCTCTCTCTCTCTCTCTCTCTCTCTCTCTCTCTCCATAATATTTTCCGTGATTCAGTCTAGCTGTCTTCCTACCCTTCCTTGGTGCACCATATTTTCTATAGACTACACAGCCTGATGGTTGGAAACCATAATGGATGACATCCAGTCTGTCCTATTTCATGGACATCATTTATATCAATCTGGAAGAACTGCCATCAGGAGGGGAAAAAAAGACATTTGGCATCCATAGAGACTGAGTTGAGGGAAATGTGTATTGACCTGGCAATTCCTCACATCATTTTGCTTTATCTGCACTCGTTTTGGGATAAACTGAAGTGAATGTGAAGGGGGGGGGGGGGGGGGGGGGGGGGGGGGGGAGTGAGCAAAGGGGAGGGTTTTAGCAAGAAGAGTGGAGGTCGAGGAGGCAGGGATGGAGAGAGAGACACACATACAGTCGAGTACGCTTAAGTCGACGCTCTAGGGGAAACAGATTTTTCACGGATATCTCGAATTTACTGTAGTTTTTAAGGGGTGCGCAGAAGGGGAAGTGTGTGTTGATGTGTGTATGAGAGAGAGAGAGAGAGAGAGAGAGAGAGAGAGAGAGAGAGAGAGAGAGAGAGAGAGAGAGAGAGAGAGACCCCCCCCCCCCCCCCACAAACATTCACAGAGCTCTCTCTAACTCAAAAACACTTATTCAACACCCTTTTTAGACATTCGATTTTGGGGGATTTATTTTCCATGTAATCATTTCAACCGATTAAAACAAAACAAAACAAAAAACTGACAACAACAGCAACAACACCCATCATAATCACTTTGTGGTAAAAAAAAAAAAAAAAAGTACAAACATTGAACAGAGAAACTTTTAAAAGAAGACGAAACCAAATCCTTGCTCCTTGAAATGTTAGTGTTGGGAATCCAAAGCCAAAATAAATCTATGTTAGCTCATTAAAAATGACAATAAAAACAAGCAAGCATATTGAAAATAATAATAATAATAAGAAAAAAAAAGATTGAAATTAACCTTTTTCGGCAAAAACAACGCTTAAGCCTACAAGCAATATTTCTGCCATCAGAAATCATCTGAATCATCTGTTTTGATCTAAATAATCAAACGGAAAGAATGATCACACAGAGATAAATACTTCTTATCGGTTTAGCAATTACATTAAAATCAAAATAATATTTTGAATTCAAAGGGGACTTACTTGTAATGAAAGTCCTGAAACTGAATGAAACAATTATTGTGACAGTTATGATCGTCTTTACTGATCTAACAATTAACAGATTCTAATTGTTTTCCTAGAATCTCCCCTTCTCCCTCCGTTCTCCCCCCCCCCCCCCCCCCCCCCCTTCCCCCCCCCAAATACATGTATCTATCTCAGACTAGGACTCGGATTAACTCCATCACGGCCTCATTTCATCCCCAGGGCTATCGGATTATTACTCATTCTAGTTAAATGCCACCAGGATCATCCCCCTATGATCTCTCTGTTTTCCTCTCTCTCTCTCTCTCTCTCTCTCTCTCTCTCTCTCTCTCTCTCTCTCTCTCTCTCTCTCTCTCTCTCCTCTCTCCCTGTGTGTGTGTGTGTGTGTCTCTCTCTGCGTGTGTGTGTGTGTGTGTGTGTGTGTGTGTGTGTGTGTGTGTGTGTGTGTGTGTGTGTGTGTGTGTGTGTGTGTGTGATTTCTCACTTCATCCACGCAGAAAAAGAAACTTAACTCACAAGATTAACATCTTCATTACCTTGACATCCATTAAATCTTTACGTTAAAGCAATAGCTTAGTTTACTTAACATTCCTAAACATACAACACATGTGCGCATATCAAACCGTGCAAAACTGAGTCCACTGATCCTGAAAGTATTGTTATAGCACATCATACAATCACACTTTAAAAAAAAAAAAGTTTGTGCAGACCTACGCGCTCATGTCCAGTCCGTTTTGATAAGATGGTACAGATGATTAAAAAAAATCAGAACACACACACACACACACACACACACACACACACACACACACACACACACACACACACACACACACACACACACACACACACACACACACGCGCGCGCGCGTGCACGCACACACACACACACACACACACACACACACACACACACACACACACACACACACACACACACACACACACACACACACACACACATCAGATTCAGTGGAGGAAATTTTGAGACAGTGACTGAAAAACACACGACGACTTCCAAAAGGAATCAAACTGAGAGACAGGGGAGGCACTTTCTACTAGATAGTTTTCAGAAGATGGTATCATGTCACCATCTAAGTGACACAAATGATTTGTCTACATATCACATAGTTTGTGAAAAGACGTTAAATTAACTACTACTACTACTACAAATGATTTGATCAAAAGCAAACTGCCAAAATCAATTTCTCAACGAAAAAAAAAAATGAAACGATCCGGGAGGAGAAGGGGGAGATACCAACAAGAGCAGAATGAACTCCTGGGAACGGTAAAGACTGCCCTATAGACGTTGAACGGTAACTATTCGTCATTAGAATTCATAGTGTAACGCAATTATTAATTGTAAAAAGAACAACACAAAAATTTTTTTTTTATCTTAATTAATTTCCCCCTCACGTATTCTGTTCGTTTTATGTGTGCACAGACACGTCCCAAATCATATCTAAAACTGATGCAGAGTAATTTAATAGAAGAAAAAAACGAAATAAAAATAAAAGCTAAAACAGCAAAGCCATAAAAAGGCCTATGTAGTTTTGTTACATTCAGTTAAATGTAACACATGAGGAACACTAATCAACTGAAACAGATGTAAAAAGCCACACCAAATTCCTGCAACAGTAGACTTCAGTGGTCAGTTCAAAGCACACAAAGCACTCTTTCAAAGTGCTTACAGAGATTTCTGATGTAGATTTTTTCTTCGCTGAAGTTGACCAGAGGCCCGGGAAACAGCGGCTTGTAATACAGCCAAATCCTGCTTGTTGGGGAGACAGCTGTGTCAACCACAACTGTTGTTTATCATGGTGGCAGCTGCCAAAAAATCTCCACGTCTGAGCCCCATGACCCTAGCTCCAGTGTGTTCTCATTGAGATATTCTTCAAGATTTTGTCCCAAGCATCTGGAGAATGGCTCATGATGTACGCACAAAAAATCTACGATTTGTGCTCGAATTTCTTCGTGGAAGTCTTGTGTCCCAAAACACTTCATCGCTGGAACATGCACCTGGAGCACTGCTGAAAGAGGTCACAAACCCTGCCTTTCCAAAGCAGTTTCTGATGGTGGTGGGCGTAACACGATCCCACGCCTGTTTCACTGTTGCCATGGCCTCCAGAGACTGATGTGAAAGGTTTCTTTTGGCATTCCAGCATCCAGAATTGTGACCAGTTTCGATAGGCTGGCTGTTCTGTAGTGCACCTTCACATTCTGTGTGATCCCTTGATCAAGTGGCTGCAGCTTGTTTGTGGCGTTGGGTGATAGGAACAACAGCTCCGTGGCCTTCAGATGATGATGATGAAACTTTCCCATGTGCAGAGCAATTGTCAATCATCAGCAACACTTTCCGCTTTTGAGAATGCATTGTTAGATTAAATTTGTCAACCCAGTTCTCAGATAGCTCTGCAGTCATCCACGCCTTGACGTTAGCATCGTATTCAACAGGCAGCGTTTTGACACCCGTGAAACACCGTGGCCTCTTAAACCGTCCTATGGTGAAGAGTGGCATTTTCCCAGAGCCATCCATGTTCGTGCAGGCAAGGATGTAATTCTTTTCTTTGATTTCTTGCCACCAAAGCATTTTTCAGATTTGAACGTCAGTGTCTTATCTGGCAAAAGACGCCAAAAGAAGCCACTTTCATCAGCGTTGAAGATGTCTTTTGCTTAGTATCGGCGAAGGGTAGGTATTAACACGCTCTCAGTCCATGCGTTTGTAGCTTGCTCGTCTACAGAGTGTCGTTCACCGCGCATTGTTTTGAAAACGATATTATGTCTTTTTTTTTAAATCTGGATAGCCAGGCATTGTTGCAGTGCCAGTCTGGTGTGCCCAAATTCCGAGAGAACTCCTCTGCTTTCTGCTTGAGAATTGGACCACTAACAGGAACATGAGCTGACCTTGCATTGGTGAACCAGTCAGAAGAGCTTGGTCGATGCTCTGGTGTGCAGCATGGCGAACTCTCTGCTTTCTGGAGTCAGTGAAATACAGCTTCTTACATTTCGCGCGGTCCCCCATGATAGTTGGCAATGTGTTGGGCGGAACGGTAAACTCTTCTGCTATGTTTTTCCGTTTCTTCAAAGATTCCTCTCAACTTCACGAATTAGATCTTGTTTGCGCTTCAGGGAGAGAATTTTAAATTACGTTCAGCAGTGGCAAACTATGATCGCAGAACGAGTCGTAGGCCTATGGCTTCACAATTTGTCCTCTTAACAAAGTCAGTAGTATCGGAGCACGTTTTCTTTTAACTGAATGAAAAGTGACTTGAATAGATCCAGACTTTGGCCTACATTCACGCAAAAAGACAATGATGAGTGCTGAGGGGGGGGGGGGGGGGGGGGGGGGGGGGGGAGAGAGAGAGAGAGAGAGAGAGAGAGAGAGAGAGAGAGAGAGAGAGAGAGACTCGCACACACACAGGCACATACACTGTCACACAAACTCATGGTTGCATTGTAATCATACAAACAGCAAGAACAGATAGAAATTCTCTCTCTCTCTCTCTCTCTCTCTCTCTCTCTCTCTCTCTCTCTCTCTCTCTCGACTTCGACTTATCAGTGAATACAGGTGGGAAAAACACTTCGATTTACATGAAAATCGAGATACACGACTTCGACATATCCGTTTTGAAAATTAGTCTT
>JADBJO010000057.1:815000-817500 GCA_016801955.1 Conus betulinus | reverse complement strand
TGAAAATAAAAAAAAATGGAGAATATTCACACATTTGCAATAAAAAGATTTCTAAACATACCTTTACACTCATCAAACAAAATGTGTTACGGAGAGTCAGGTCGATATCCTTTATTTATTAGAAATTATATTAAATGTGTGAGATACTGGCTAAAACTGACTCGACTTCCACTAAATCGTATATGTAGACAGGCATATGAAATGCTTTTCAGACAAATGGAAATAGGAGTGTACAACTGGGTGTCGGATGTAAAAAAACTTTTAACAGAAAATGGATTTGGCATTGTTTGGATTGCACAAGGGGTAGGTAGTGAGAAAATGTTTTTTGTTTGAATTTAAGCAGCGACTGATTGATTGTTGTTTTAAGCAAAAACTGGCACTCCACTGTGGCTGGAAATGATAAATACAGCTGGTACTATTCCTTTAAAGATTCGTTATACCCTGAAAAATATCTTGGTATAATAACTAATAAATGGCATAGGGACTCACTTGTCAGATTTAGAACAAGAACCTTAGGCTTATATTCATATAAAAAAGGTGGTTTACTTCAGATTCGATCATGAGTTCGGTATATGTCCGTTATGTTCGAATGGTTTCGAAGATGAGATGCATTTCTTATTCGATTGTTGTGAATATAATGAATTACGAAACACATGTAGTCTGTTTACTAAATACAACGCGCAAAGATATAACATAAGAAAAATACTGACATCAGAAAATGAAGACATTATTAGATCACTTGCTGTGTTCATTGCGAAAGCAAATAATATTAGGAAAAAAATTTAGATTGTTAGTTATCAAATTATTTATCATGAAAATGTAACTCTGCTAGGTATCTATATGTGCTGTGTTTGTTGTGCTGAAAGGAAAAGGTAATAACTGTCACTAATTGTTGACTCATAGGTCGGTTGGTCGTAGATTATGACCCAGTATTAATGGATGTTTTTTCAAAAGCTGTTTGATTTTGCATTTATCTTCGGTTATCGCCAGATGTAATTTTGCATTTTGATTTATGATTGCGCTTCCTTGGCATTAGAGCCGAAAGAGAAAGGAAGTGGCGAAGTACAGCAAAGCTTTATCCATAGAAATGGTTTCAGAAAAAAAGTGTGTTGAACAGCCTTTTCTTCAAGTCATGCTATTTCATTTCTCATCTCAGTATAGAACGTCTTTCGGTGTGTGTAGGGGTAGAACGTGTGGGAGAACGTCTTTCTTTCGTGTGTGTAGGGCAGAACGTGTGGGAGTGCGACAAGAAGGGAGTGAGGAGGAGCAGGAGGGGAAGGGAGCGGGGTGGGTGGAGAGAATGATGATGGCAGGGATAAGGGGTCTGTGACCTGACTGTCGGAGGGACAGGGCAATGCTTCTGGGGCTGTGAGCGTCAGTTGCAGGATGATTGATGAAGTCTGTCACCTGACTCTCTCTGTCTCTCTGTCTCTCTGCCTCTCTCTGTCTCTGTCTCTTTCTCTCTCTCCCTCTCCCCCTCCCCCCCCTCTCTCTAACCTCTCCTTACCACCAGACCATTTTCCCTTCATCTTCTCCTCATCTTTCTCTGTGCACAACTGTTATGCAGACTCATCCACCGCACAGATTTGGAGACCATTATCGACGACATCCAGTCACCGTTCCATTCCGAGAAATATTTTCCCTTTTATTGCAGAAGAACTGGCATAAAAGAGACAGCCTCATCGGTAGTCAGACAAAAAGTGTACTGTCCAGTCATGCCATCAAATCACCATGCTTAATCAGGTGGTTTCTGTGTGGATGATGCGTCTAGTTTTGGAGAGAGAGAGAGAGAGAGAGAGAGAGAGAGAGAGAGAGAGAGAGAGAGGAGAGAGAGAGAGAGAGAGAGAGAGAGAGAGAGTCTGAACCCTTATCTCCAAAGTAGTTGCTGTGCATCGTCCGCTGGTCCTCATGCACATATGATCTGCCGTGGGAGAGGGGGTGGTGCACGCCAGTGTGAGGCTGGGGGCAGTGGGAAGGTGGGAAAGGTGGGTTGGGGCAGAGGGAGTGGAATAAGTTTACCGGAATCAAAGGTAGCATTGCAATATTTAAAACTGCATAACAATATAAAAATTCCACGTTTTTCTTCGGTCTTTTATCTATTAATGCATAAGGCGATGCGCATGCTCATGAAATCGATTTCAGAATTACTGTGCAAAATTGCATTAACCGTAATACTACCAAAGTTTCCTTCGATGAAAGGTTCCCTTTCGTTCATGGCATTCATGAGAAAAATTGACGACACTCCCGTTTTTTTCTCTGTCTCTGTCTCTGTCTCTCTCTCTCTCTCTCTCTCTCTCTCTCTCTCTCTCTCTCTCTCTCTCTCTCTCTCTCTCTCTCTCTCTCTCTCACACAAACGCATACGTATACACAAGCGCACACACAGAGTAACAAACGTGCATAGACACATACATACATACAGACAGACACACACACAGACAGACACACAGATGGATAGACAGACGCACACTCACACACACTCACACACACACACACACACACA
>JADBJO010000057.1:807500-810000 GCA_016801955.1 Conus betulinus | reverse complement strand
CTGGGCACACAAAGCAGAAGAAGGTCTGTGTTGATAGTATTAACCATCACACTCCCCCTGTGCCAAAGAAGAACGAGGGTCTGTGTTGATAGTATTAACCATTACTCCCCCCTGTGCCAAAGAAGAACGAGGGTCTGTGTTGATAGTATTAACCATTACTCCCCCCATGTGCCAAAGAAGAACGAGGGTCTGTGTTGATAGTATTAACCATTACTCCCCCCCCTGTGCCAAAGAAGAACGAGGGTCTGTGTTGATAGTATTAACCATTACTCCCCCCTGTGCCAAAGAAGAACGAGGGTCTGTGTTGATAGTATTAACCATTACTCCCCCCTGTGCCAAACCAACTTTAAAGATCCATGGCATGACTCAAAGGTAGGATTGACAATTTGTTCGAACTTGTTACAAGTCGGTGATCTCCAGAGTGCCTTTTGTCTTTCCCTGTTTCTCTTGTTCCCAAGGACTCTATGTACTTAGTACACCTGATCTAATGAAAAACACTCGTATTGAGTCATACCCATCGATCCCAACCACCCCCACCACTCTGACCTCTTTTTCTCTCTCTCTCCCATTTCCATTCCTAATACTTTGCCCCCCACACCCCCACCCCCCCGTCTACATTCAACAAAGAATGAGTATTGTTTTGTATACTTTCTCCTTACCTGTCTTTGTTGTTGTTGTTTGTTGTTGTTATCGTTGTTGTTTTTCGTAGTTGTTACTGTTGTTGCTGTTGTAGTTGTTGTTGTCGTTCTTATTCTCCTCTTTCGTCTGATTGTAACAGTTGTTGTTGTTGTTGCTGCTGCTGCTATTGTTGTTGCTGTTGTTGTCGTTGTCTTCGTTGTCGTTGTCGTTGTTGTTGTTGTTGTTGTTCGTCTTATTCTTCTGTTGGTCCCCCCCCCCCCTCTCTCTCTCTCTCTCTCTCTCCCTCTCTCTCCCCCCTACCCCTTTTCCTTCTTTCTATCTTCCAACACATCGTACAATCTATATCTTCTCCCCGTTCCCCTCTGTAAACAGCATTTTAGACAGATTCCAAGGCCTGGAATTGGGATAGCGTTATCTATGACATCCAGTCTACCCTGTGCCACGCGAATCGTTCCTTTTATGTCAGAAGAATCGGCATTCGTGCTGATGTAGTTTGGGGAAAAGTGTGTTGACCAGTCGTGTCATCACATCATTACGCTTCGTTTGATATCGTTTTGGGATAGGGGTGCAGGGGTGCGGGGGGGCGGGGGGGGGGGGTGGGGGGGGGGGGGGGGGGGGTGAGGGGTTGGATCGGGAGGGGGAGGTTTCATGTAGAAAAGAAGAGACGAAGGAGCAGGCAAAAAGAAAAAAGGATAATGCAGGGTAGAGTGGGGGAAGGGGTGGGGAGGGGCAGATGTCAGGATAAGATCTCAGCGATAAGATGGGGACAAGGCTTTCATTGGACATCTCTCTCTCTCTCTCTCTCTCTCTCTCTCTCTCTCTCTCTCTCTGTCTCTGTCTGTCTGTCTGTCTGTCTGTCTGTCTGTCTGTCTGTCTCTCTCTCTCTCTCTCTCTCTCTCTCTCTCTCTCTCTCTCTCTGTCTGTCTGTCTGTCTGTCTCTCTCTCTCTCTCTCTCTCTCTGAACTGCGTTTTCTTGCAGGGGTTGCATTTGTTCGACCGAAAAATATGTTACCACTTAAAGCTCCAGATTTTCCTGTCCCATTCAAATTTATCTTTTACTTCGGGGCGCATTTTGATAAACGGTGTTTTGTTCCGAATTTCGAATTTTTACTAAATGCGGTTGTTTTTCTGCTTCTTTAGACCCATTTTAAAATCCTGTACGGCGTTTATCTATCCATTCGGAGTATTTCAAAACGTTTGAGGTTATTTATATCCAACGAACATAAAACAAACAAACAAACAATTATGTGCACAAAGCAAATATGTGGAAGAACGCTAACACACACATACAAGCGCATGCACGGCTGCACGCACGCACACGCACACACACACACACACACACACACACACACACACACACACACACACACACACACACACACACACACACACGCACGCACACGCACACATACATGTAGACAGTCACACACACACACACACACACACACACACACACACACACACACACACACACACACACACACACACACACACACACGCACACACACACACTACACATGCGCGCGCGACCCGGCGCGCCAAGTAGAAACTGGGATTCCAGAGATTCACCGTGGCATCGTCTGACATGAGGAGTGGAATGTTTGGTGTGGATTCATATTCATGGTTCTCTCTCTCTCATTTCTTCTCTTCCTGCTGACATTTTATCGGACAACTGATTCAGGTGATAAGGAGAGTTAACGCTCAACAGTGCTCATTGAAATGACTTGACAAATAACTGTTTTGAGATGTTAGCTCATTTTGAGCTCTTCAAAGCTGCGTTCTTTTCCTGCTCGTATGTCATATTTTTTGTGTTGGCTTCGACTATGCATATTGTATGCACTCGTTACATCTGAAAGGAAAT
>JADBJO010000057.1:782500-790000 GCA_016801955.1 Conus betulinus | reverse complement strand
ATGTATGAAGCCCAGTTTCTTTTGTCACGTGAATTTAAAATCTAGCAGCATCCTCCTATAGGCTTTGCGTGGTAGCCTTGACTCATCCATTCGAGTAAGTTTTAGCCAAAATCGAACACATTTAACTACTGAGGTGATATATATTGGACATCGATTTGTTTCACCATATATTAGATCATTTGGTGTTCTTATTTCAACCCCTAAAAATTTTTTAAGGGCAAATAAATGTATTTTTTTCACAATGACAAGCAGCATTATCTAGACCCCATAACTCAGCACCGTACATAACCATTGGTTGAATTTGTGTGTCAAATACTTTCAGAAACAAACTAAGAGAATTGCACTTCAGTCTATACAGTTTCTTTAGAATACATATCAATGCATTTTTTGCTCTGCTCACCAAATCCTGGCATGCAACTGAAAACTCAGTCTTGTGGAGAAATAAATTCCAAGATACTTATATACATTCACAACTGATAGTGCGGCCCCATTGTAAGTCCATCTTTCTCTTGCTGCCAGGTATCCACCTTTTCTAAATACAACTACATTAGTTTTCTTCATGTTCACATTCAAATGTAGTGTTGATGCTGCCTTATACAAACTATCTAGTCGGGTCTGTAGACCAATAACAGTTTCAGCTATTAACGCTATGTCATCTGCTAACAATGAAATAAATAATTCAAAATAATCATGGGTAAATATAGCACCATGTCTCCCTTTTCTGATCACTTCTAAGGCTAACTCATTTATGAATAATGAAAACAACACAGGGCCAGTCACATCACCTTGTTTTACCCCACGAGTGCAGTTGATATAGTGAAGCAAACATTTGAACGTGAAACAGAGAGAGAGAGAGAGAGAGAGAGAGAGAGAGAGAGAGAGAGAGAGAGAGAGAGAGAGAGAGAGAGAGAGAGAGAAGCAGGCAGACTTACAAACAGACAGACAGACAGACTGACAGACAGACAAACAGATAGACAGACAAAGAATCATACAGTTAAAGCCAGAGAGACAGAGACAGGGAGACAGAGAAAGAGACAGAGAGACAGAGAACGGAAGATGGGAGATCACTGGATTTCTTTTCTTTGGTGTTGTTGTTGTTGTTGTTGTTGTTGTTGTTGCTGCTGTTATTGTTGTTGTTATTGTTTGTTGTTGTTGTTGTTGTTCTTTTCTTCTTCTTCTTCTTCTTCTTCTTCTTCTTCTTCTTCTTCTCTCCCCTCCTCCTCCTCCTCAGACAGACAAAGGCAGATATACGGATACAAAAATATGGATTTTCAATTACGTAAAAAAAAAAAAATCAGCATCGAAATGGCATAGGTATGAGAAGTCTTCACATCTGGTCTTTGTTTGTTTTTCTTTTTATGACACAGGCATTCACAGAAAACGGCAAAAACAACAACAACAAACAACAACAACAACAAAAATAAAAGGTGGAAAAGGAAGAAAAAAAATCCGTGAAAAAAGAAACCATGTAAGAAATGAAATTAGCCGCGTCAACAAAGCAAAGAAGTCACCATGGCTACCAGGTGAAGTATGATGACTTTATCAGATATGCTGTGTGACAGCTGTCCAGCGTCAATTCTCTTTGGATCTCAGTCAGTTGTCCCAGAAAATACAATATCAGAGCTCACAGGTATGTTGGCACAGTTCCATGATTACGTCAGCGAGAGAGATTGCTTTTTTCTAAGTTCAAACATTAGCGTGGCTTTGAGAAGGGGAGAGAGAGAGAGAGGGAGAGAGAGAGAGAGAGAGAGAGAGAGAGAGAGAGAGAGAGAGAGAGAGAGAGAGAGAGAGAGAGAGAGAGAGAGAGAGAGAGAGAGAGAGAGAATGCAGCCTGATAGGCAGACTGTATAGAGATAGAGAAAAATAATGGAAGTTTTTTTTTTTTTTTTTTTTTTTTTTTTTTGATGCCATCACTTCAAACAACATGGTGCAAGTGTCAATACGGGATGCAAATAAGTTAAGAAAACAAGCGGAGTGAACTGATGGAACTCTGATTACTTAATGGCTCGTGATCAATTAACTTTGATGAAGTCTGTCGAGCCTTAACTCGTGCCGCTGTCAATGACAGTAAGGAGAAGTCAGAATTCAGGGAGACGCTCGAAGATTGCCATAATAGAATTCACAACAGAAGTGTTCACTTGACCTGATTTCATTTCACTCCTGCTGCTGACAGAGGTATGTGAGCGAGAGAGAGAGAGAGAGAGAGAGAGAGAGAGAGAGAGAGAGAGAGAGAGAGAGACAGACAGACAGACAGACAGATAGACAGACAGACAGACAGGGGGATGGAAGAGATAGAGAGACAGCGAGACATAGACCGAGACAAAGAGTGACCTAGAGAGAAAGAGAGAGAGAGAGAGAGAGAGACTCAAGACTCAAGACTCAAATGTTTTATTCTTAAAGGCCATAGCCCCTTAGAATGGGGGATGTACATCATAAATCATGTCGCAAATGGATATTGGTATTCTTTATGTTACATACATAGTTCGCTTTTTGAATGCTTTATATAGATAAATCGCTAACGTTTTAACCGTGTTTTTCGTTTGATGACGACATTAACAAGGTTAATTTGAAAAGGCATGGATTATTGAAGTACTTTCTTAAGATGAATTCCTGTCTAAGTTCGTCTAGTACTGGACAAGCCAATACAAAATGAACTTCATCCTCTTTTGCATTTCGACACAAAGGACAGATCAAATTTCTACTACATGACTGTCTATAACGAAAATAATGAGTAAAGAGATCGGAAACACCAAATCTAAACTTAGTCATGATGCTTTTTAAATGTTTGTCCATTTTCATTGATATATATACAGGTAAACAGCGTAGATTATTAAACGTTCTATATAATTCAAATCTGTCACTGTTCTGTACATGACAATTCCAATTTTGCCAACTGCAATCAACGAGTCTTTCACGGAATACCTGGATAAAGCACTCATATTACCAACACCTTGGTTCATCCATACAAATCCGAAACCGTATTCACACAGTTTCATTCTCACATTAGTCACCCAGTTTTTCTTACCTCTGTCGTCCAATTCTAACAACATCCGATACGCTTTATATGGGAATCTGTGGCATTGCATCTGAGTAATTTTCAGCCAATATCGAACACACTTAATAATGGAATTCAAATATATAGGAAATCTAGCCGTTTCACCATATACCAAATCATTTGGCGTTTGCGATGATACACCAAGAAATTTCTTCAAAGCAAACAGATGTAACTTTTCACAGTGTACTGCAGCAACTGCATCGAGGCCCCATACTTCAGCTCCGTACTGTACCATAGGTTGAACCTGCCATCAAATAACTTCAAAAACAAAGTAAGAGAATCGTTATTTAGCAATGATAATTTCTTTAGTATGCAGAGTAACGCATTTTTTGCTCTGCTGGCCAAATCTTTGCAAGCGAAGACAAAACTCAAACGCGTTGAGAAGTATATTCCTAAGTATTTATACACATTGACAACAGGCATTGTAGACCCATTGTACGTCCATCTTTCCCTCGCTGCTAGATATCCGCCCTTTCTAAATACAATTATATTACTTTTTGCCATATTAACCTTTAATTCTAATGAAGCAGCAACTCTTTGCAAAGTATTTAACTGGGTTTGTAATCCAACCACTGTTTCTGACACCAAGGCCACATCATCAGCCAAAGAAGAATGAAAATTTCCACAACGTCATTTATGAAATGTGCACCGTGCCTTCCACAATGTATAACCTCCTGTGTTAGTTCATTAATGAATAAAGAAAACAGAACAGGGCTACAGACATCGCCCTGTTTCACACCAGAAGTGCAATTTATATAGTCTGTTAGAGCATCACCAGATCGCACTCTTGCTTTTACACAATTATACATACTTATAAACACATTTATAAAGTTTTCCATGGATACCATTTTTAAACAGGATAGGCCACAGCAAGGTTCTATTGACTGAATCAAAAGCCTTCTCGAAGTCAATAAATGCAACATATAATTTACGACTTAAGCAAAAACTGTTTTTTGTACAAAATGCCATTAATGTGAACATGTGATCAACTGTAGAATAGTTTTTCTTGAACCCAGCTTGAAATTCCCCGTAATGTTATTTTCTTCCACCATTCCTGTAATCTCCTGTTGATAATAGCACTGTACAGTTTACTGCCAACATTACACAATGAAATTCCCCTGTAATTATTTGGATCGTTTGAATCACCTTTTTTATACAATGGGATGACAATAGATTCGGACCAACTCCTGGATATACCCCTTGATCAAATAGGAGTTTAAAGAATTTAACCAGAAAATCTAGAAATAAACTTGACTGGCACGCACTTTTTATCAGTTCACCGATAATTCCATCTGGACCAGCAGCTTTTGCGAGGTTTTATCTTTCTTAGCGCAACAATAACTTCCTCTTTGGAAATTGGACGGTTTAGATTGTCATCGTCATGAGCAGATTCATCAATGTAATTTTCATTTCCCAGATCATTATGAGACCCAGCGTTTCCTTCTAGCAGATCTCTGAAATGATGAGACCATGTTTCTAAACTTATATCATTTACGGGTTGCTTCCTTTTTCTCTGGAAATTTTGTGTACACAGTCCCAAAAATCTTTCTGATTATTTACAGACGTAAGTAATTCTGTCAACAGAATATCATTATATTGCTTTTCTTTTTTTTTTTAAAAGATGCTTATACTCTCGCCTAGCTTTGCAGTAGGCTACACGAGACGGTATTGACAAAGAACGTCGATATCTGTTTTTAATAAATTACGAACATTTCTTTTGTTAGCTAGACATTCCATATCATACCAGTCGTCTTCTTTCTTACATTTTCCAATACAAACCTGTTTCTTCATACATTCCCCAGCCTCTTTTATACAAGAATTAAACACACTTAACGCTTCTTCGATATTATTATCAACCAGTCTTACTGCTGCCTCTTGCATGCGCACTTGCATTTCATGGGAAAGGATTACATTTTTAAACAAATCAGCATGAGCTTCGCTCCAGACAAATTTTTCAATAGTACAGCGCCTGTTGTTTACCTGTACGGGCTCACAGTTATGATATGAGGAAAAAAATTTCAGTTCTAAAGGCATGTGGTCTGACTCTGTTCTCTCAGACACATGCATCTCGCAACTATTGGAAGTGGTAGAAAACAAATCATAGACATCAAAAAATAGTCATTCACACTGCTACCGCTGTCGGATATGTATGTGTAGCGACCTTGAAAGTCGCCCTTACACACTCCATTTAAAATACACAATTTCAAAGCAGTGCACATGTTAATTAACAGCTTTCCATAATTATTCAGGACAACATCTTCTGAATTTCGTACATGAGGTGGCCCACTTTTATGTTGATCATTGCTTGTAAACATGCTCTCTTCAAAATCACACGAGAAATTTGAAATTCTGCTATTCAAGTCACCGCACACTATCACATCCACATCGTTTTTAACAAAAAGTAAACAATCACATAGAAATTCTTCTAACAAGGAAACCCCGTTTTCTTGATCAAAATAGGAATAGTAGGGCGCCCCCCTCCGGAGGCACATATGCACATACGAAGAACGTGTTTTAAGGTACCAAGCAAAGATTTGTCAACAAGAAAAGCACAGAACAAATCAGATACAATATCCAAAGGCGTAAAAAAGGGACGGATCTCATTTTTTACAAGACACACCAGCCCACCGGAACGCCTTCCTCGTGCCGTAAACTTTAATGCACGTGTACAGTAAACTGTGTACCCAGAGAACACAGGCGACTGAAAAAAATCTACAAACGTCTCGACAAAACATACAAAATCAAAACCAGACACATAAGAGATAAAATCATTATTCTGCATTTTTGAGAGCAATCCATTAACATTCCAATGAAGAAACGAAAAAAAATTTCATTTTATTACAAGTGTCACCATTACATAATTCATCATCATTTTTTAGAGGACAAAGATATCAAACAAGCATTTCCATCAGACACATCAGCATCTGTGTTGCTAACATTTTCTACCGGCACTGACATTACTGAGCTTCCCTCACAACACACGACCTCACGGCTCGTTTCACGAGCTGTCGATACACAGCGCCGGGTTGAAACAACGGTGTCAGCTCACCGTTGGTTCCCTTCACTGTTAAGGACACATCACAAAGACTAACTTTGGACCGGCCGAGTTCCTATCTTGATAATTCAACCAGCCCATTGTCAGTACCTATGGTGAATCGCTTGCCGTCGATAAGGAGGTAGTTAAAGACTAACGTAGCCCGTTTACCATCACTTCTGGCTTTCTTGAGGTGAGGTGTCAACTTCTTCCTCAGCTCTCGCACCCTGGTCGAGAAGTCCTCTCCAATGAAAGTGTTTGTTCCTTGTAGTTTACGTTTTGCTCTGAGAATGTCCAGCTTCTGCTTGTAAAAAACACACCTAGCAATCACGGGAGAGTCCTGCCTATTGTTCAATCGATGCACCCTATCGAATTCAACATCCTGGGACAACTCTAACGTATTGTAATGAGGTCCTTCAAAACATTTTCACAGTCCACAGGAGTCTCATTTTCCTGACGTGGCAGTCCATAGATGATGAGGTTGTTCCGCTTGGATCTCCCCTCAAGATCGTCAGTCTCGTCTCAAGCTCCTCCATCTTCTTGGTCAAGTCCTGGTTCTGCTGCCGTAGACTGGTGACCTCCTCCCGAAGCCCCTTCAGCTCCTCCTGCATGGCAGCGTATTCCTCACGAAGGGCATTCATGTCCCGCTTCACATCATCGAGCTTAGTGTCGAATTACACTCCATGGTGTTCAGCTTGCTCATGATGTCTGACAGTGAAGGTTCCCCTCTGTGAGGATGGCCAGGTTTCTCCATACTGGCCCTGCTGCTGGCTGCTCCTCCACTGGCGCTGGGTCAGTCGGGTCTGCCTGGTGTCTCTGGACTGGGAGGGGTTTAGGACCTGGGTTGCTCTCCACGTCGCCACATCGGAGAAGCAAACTCCCCCAGAACAAATAGGAGAGGAGCAGTCCTAACATAGCACCGTCTCCTCGACACTTCAATCTCAACATGGCGACATGCATTGCTGCTTTCTGTCTAGCCCGTTTCAACATGAAACTTTGAAATACAGGCAGGAATCTGCCACACGCTGCTCGAAACTCCACAGGTCCAGAAGGCATTGTTCTTCATAGAGTCCGTGCACCACTCTGAGGACCAATCTGACTCTCAATTAGCCGAAGTTAACAATTAACTGACAGAGCACTTGACGCGCGACTTCTAAGGCAAAAACATCCGCTCACGTCCCCCGAGAGAGAGAGAGAGAGAGAGAGAGAGAGAGAGAGAGTGATTTATTTTCGTGAATTAAAAATGGCGTGGCTGAGAGAGAGAGAGAGAGAGAGAGAGAGAGAGAGAGAGAGAGAGAGAGAGACAGACAGACAGACAGACAGACAGACCACATAGACAGACAGATAGACAGAGACAGAGACTGACAGAGAGATTCAGGCTTTCATAAAGGCAGAGAAACACGAATTATGA
>JADBJO010000057.1:765000-775000 GCA_016801955.1 Conus betulinus | reverse complement strand
CCCACAAATGCACACGCATACACACACACACACACACACACACACACACACACACACACACACACACACACACACACGCGCGCGCGCGCGCACCCCCCCCCCCCCCCCCCCACCCCCCCCACACACTGTTAGAGACACAGACACAGTTAGAAAGACAGCCAGAAAGACAGACTAGAAAGACTCACACGCACACGCATGTTCACACACAGACACACACACACAGACACACACAGACACACAGACACACACACACACACACACACACACACACACACACACACACACACACACACACACTGATAGATAGATAGAGATAGATGGATGGATGAATGGATGGATGGATGGATAGATAGATGGATGGATAGATTGATGGATAGAGATAGACAAATAGATAAATTACTTGACAGACAGATAGCTGGATAGCTAGAAAGATGGATAGATAGATAGAGGGATGGATATATATATATATATATATATATATATATATATATATATATATATATACTCGACGTACAGCCAGCTTCCACCATCAGCAACACTAGCAATCTGTGACGTAGTTTCTCTCTATCCCCACGTCAACAACGTAATGGGAGTTCCTGCTACAGAGAAGATGCTGCAAAAAAAATCCCATCGCCTCTTGACATCCCCACGCGCTGTATCATGGAAGGGCTTGACATTGGATTGAACAACAATTTCTGCAAATATGAAGACAGCGAAAGCAAAATAATCTATGCCAAGCCCAACCGTGGTACAGCCATGGGACCCTTTCATTCCTGTGATTATGTAGATGCATTTCTGGGAGAGATAGACCACAAGCTTGTTTCTACAACATCAGTTCCACTCCTTTCTTTTTTACATCCGAGTCCAGATGAAGGTGTCAAGAAACTGGACTGGACCGGATTTAGAGACGATGGATTTGCTGTACTTCCATTTGCCTCCACAGCTGATCAGTTTCAAGCTGAACTCCAAACCCTTCATCCCACCATCTATCAAATGGATAGTAACACATGGCACTGAAGTGGAGTATTTGGACGTGAAACTGAAACTTCACGATGGCAAGATCAACACAGACGTGAACAGCAAACATTGCCACTCTTATCTTCATCCTGGTAGTTGACATACTCCAGGAGTCTTCAAGGGCCTCATTGAAGGTATTGGAATACGACTCCGCATGGTCTGCAGTGATGATGACAAACTGGCAGCTAGGATACAAGAGTATTCCAAATATCTGTGTGTGTCAGGTTGGAAGTGGGATGTGGCCAATTCACGTCTCATTAGGGGAGCCAGTAAGGACAGAGAAACATTTCTTCATCAACCTCGCAAGCAAGAAGCAGACGAAGAAACTGGTTTGGGTTACAACGTTTGACCCGAGAGTGCCCAGAAAAGGAAAAATCACCAATGAAAATTTGAAAGTCCTCTATGCCAACAAGAAAAACGAAGAAATCTTTCCCAAGAAGATGTTGATCTCGGTAGACAGGAGATGGAAGAACATTGGGGAAATTTACAAGCCCACTGTCCCCCAAAGATTGCGACAACATGGTCCTAAGGAAGAACCTGGCTTCTTCCCTTGCAAAGGCCGTTGTGATACATGCAAACATGCCATTATTACCAGGAGTCTGAGGTCTTTGTTCGATGGCAGAATAATCCACATCTCCAAACACATCACTTGCGAGACACCAAGAGTGTTGTATGTCATCTCCTTCTCTATCCATGAAACCGAGGTGAATGTGGGCTCCACGAACAATTTAAAACTCCGTTGGGCCAACCACATGTCGGACATCAATCTGGGGAAACCAAGAAGTGTAGACTTGCTGTCCATGTGAATCAGATTCCCCTAGGTCTTCGTCAGGTGAAACAAAGACGGACAAAATAACGAAAATGCACTTAGCTTTGATCGCTTCAGAAGCATGCTGACATTTATTTAAGATTTGTTTTCTAAGGTTGTTCTGCCCCAACCATCTCTTTCTTATAAATGAGTTTACTGTGGGCTTAACTGGGAAGACAGGTGCCACACACAGTCCAGTTTTATCCATTGTATGGGATGCGTCTCTGACAGTGTCGCAAAGATTTCCCGACCAATGCCGCTGGTATCAGTATCTCTCTCGGACTCGGTTAACGCCAGGATGCAGTATATAAGTGAGTGTACAGCTGTGCTGAGTAGTCTTAGACCAGAACGGAACACATGTAGCATCATCTTCACCATCCTAATTCTCATGGATCAGACGACAAAGAATTAAATTTCTGTGACCCGTCGTGCACTGCTTTCATGGTGGCCTCAGTGTCAATGCCCTCTCCACGTCTATGCCATAGGCGGATTCGTGTTGAGGTCATCAGAGTCGGTGAGTTCAAGCGGACCGTTGTTAGACAGGCGCAGGAGTGCTCTTCTGAGGGGGACGCTCGTTCACTTTGCCCCATGATTAAACAGTTATTATCTGGGTCCTAGCAGGTGGTGTCCTGCGTCTGTTTGATCAGAGTAGGCACCACTGAACATAGCCAAAATGATTGGGCAGCTGTGCAGTGTCTATTGGGATGGGCTACGCCATGGGGACATTGACTGCTCCCTGTGAAATACCAGGCCTAGGGCTGCAAAAGGACATCCAGCATGTGGCTATGGATGGGGAGCAGGAATAAGCAGGGTGAGGATAATGCCACGCAAAGGTACTTGAGGCAAACAATATGAAAGAGCATTACAACGCAAGCAAGCGAGCGAGTAAGCGAACCAGTGCGTGACACGGAAAGAGAGAGACAGAGACAGACAGACAGACAGACAGACAGACAGACGAGAGAGAGAGAGAGAGAGAGAGAGAGAGAGAGAGAGAGAGAGAGAGAGAGAGAGAGAGAGAGAGAGAGAAGAGAGAGAGAGAGAGAGAGAGAGAGAGCATGTGCGCGTGCGTGTGTGTGCTTGCGTGTGTATGTTTGCGTGTATGTTCATATGTGTTTATACACGGCGATCGGAACATACCTGATAATTATCGCGGTATATCGTTATTGAATGTCTGCAGTAAACTATACAGTCATCCAATAAATGAAAGATTATCGAAATGGATAGAACACAACAATGTAATAAACAATTGTCACGCAGGCTTCAGAAAGAAGTACAGCACTGTTGATCATATTTTTACGTTGTTTGCCATGGTGCAGAAACAATTATTGTTACACAAAAAATTATATGTTGGTTTTATAGATTTTAGAAAAGCTTTTGATACTGTCGGTCACTGGAAGTTATGGGCCATCCTGAAGAAAATGGGTATTCGAGGGAAATGTGCTAGGCTTTAACCAGTATTTATAACATTGTAAAAGCAAGAGTTAGAGTTGAAGGTGATCTGACCGAAGCATTCACGTGTCCCGCTTTTAAGACAGGGAGAAATGTGTAATCCTGTCCTGTGTTCTCTGTTCATAAATGAATTGGCGGAAGAAATTATCCAGAGAGGAAGACATGGAATTGAGCTTATTCCTGATTAAAAAAAAATCTTATTCTAATGCTTGCGTATGACATAATTCTAGTTTCTGATTCGGTCACAGGCTTGCAAACCCAATTTAATGTGTTGCATGACATGACAAAAAGGCTGGGTTTAATCGTGAATTTAGACAAGTCAAATATTGTCATCTTTAGAAATGGCGGCTATGTCTCTGAGTATGAGGAATGGTATTATGGACGGAATAAAGTGTCAGTTGTTAATATGTATAAATATCTTGGTGTCATCATGTCGACTAGGCTGTCTTTTACTCATTGTTTACACGATTTATCGAGTTGAACAAACAAAAACAAACAAACAACAAAAAAGTCATTGACATTTTAAAGTTGCTTTGGTCTTAAAAAAATCGCCAGTCATAGACTTTAAACTTTCTAATGCTCAGATCCAACCTATACCTAGTTATGCCGAAGTTTAGTGCATCATAGGAAATCTTGATATAGTAGAAAAAGTGCATGTGTTTTTTTTATTAATGTTAAAATAAGAACCCTAATGTGATGAATTATGGTGAGTTAGGACGTTCTCCACAGTATGTAAACTTGCAACTCAAAAGTATTCGATACTGGTTAAGAATTTTGAAGATGCCATTTCATCGTTTGCATCAAAAGTCCTATAGAATGCTACTACAGTTTCGTAACAATAAGAACACTTGGGCATCAGCGATTTGTTTCTTCTTGTACAAATATGGATATGGAGAGGTTGGGAGAAAACAGGGGGTTGAAGACGAGAAGGAAATTTTGAGAGCATTAAAAAAACAGTGTTATTAGTAATTACAAGTCGCAATGGTCTCATGGCATGGAACAAAGTGATCGTTTCCAGCTGTATCGAGCGTTCAAGAGTGAATTGATCTTATCTTCCTATTCGAATGTACTAAATCATTTACGAGCTAGAATCAGTTTGATTACGTTACGGTTAGGTGTCTCACAGCTGAACGTGCACAAGCTACGCTTCCGTAAAAATATAACAGAAAACGATATGGCATGTCCATTTTGTGTTTTACAGATGGAGACCAAAGTTCACTTTGTTTTAAATTGTCCGCGGCATCAGAATCTAAGAGAAAAGTATATTCCTCATAAATACTGTAACTTGCCTTCGCAGTTCAAACTAACAATGCTTCTGGCATCTGAGAATAAATCACTGATAATTTGACTCGCTATCTATCTTGAAAGAGCTTTCAAACTGCACGGCAGTTCACTCGAATGAGTAATGAAGTGAAAATGTTCATAATACAGCTGGGTTTGTAGACATTATTACAGAATGTATAAATTGTGCCTCTGCAATGTTACAAATTGAATCTGTTTGTAACCACTCCCAATGACATAGGTCTATGGCCTATTCATTCATTTTTTTTCGAGTTCAAAGTTCTCTCTCTCTCTCTCTCTCTCTCTCTCTCTCTCTCTCTCTGAAAAAGAGATCGAATCTGCACAATAACTGGTTAAATGGATTCCACAGGAATGCATTCCTGCTAAACTGTTTTCGGGTGATCTGCTATTACGAATCGCTATATCTACTACCCTGAGGGTAGGTGTATCGGTAAACTAAGTTTCAGACAAAGGCAGTGATCCATCTGTCTTGCCTAACGGATCAAGTAAGTCTGAACTCCACCCAAGGTGAAAGTTCACATATTTGCTGAGTTTTTCAAACGCAATGTAGGCCAATTTAAACAATAGAACGTGACTGATGGTAAAGTGTGCAAAGTACAAATATGAAATCACTACTCTCTCGTGTCTTCGCTTTCACCCCATCCCCAACAAACACACCCTGTCTCTCAGTCTTCCCTTCTCCTGTCTGCCGCCTTGTTTTCAAAATTCTATCACCACTACCCAGCCTGTCTCCCCTCCCCACCTGTGAGCAGAAAAAAGAAACAACAAAAAATATAAGTAAAGGAAGACATTTGAACTAGCAAAATACATTTGTTATAGAATGTAGTGAAGCTGGACTTACACATGTTTCTAACGCGAGTGCGCGCGCGCGCGCGCGCGCGCGCGTGCGTGCGTGTGTGTGTGTGTGTGTGTGTGTGTGTGTGTGAGAGAGAGAGAGAGAGAGAGAGAGAGAGAGAGAGAGAGAGGAGAGAGAGAGAGAGAGAGAGAGGAGAGAGAGAGAAAAAGTGAGAGAGAGAGACAGAGACAGAGATTGCTTGTGCATGCGTGCGTGCGTGCGTGGCGCGCGTGCGGGCGCGCTGTGTGTGTGTGTGTGTTCAGGTTTGGACTGGTTTAACAGATGACTGTGCTCCTCTTTCTTTCTTTCTTTCTATCTGTCTGTCTGTGTGTCTGTGTGTCTGTCTGTGTCTTTCTTTCGTTCTTTCTTTTCTTTAGGCAAGAGTTCTTACCCCTCGGGGAGAATTGACGATCGTGTGAGTGTGGTGGCACTGCTTTCCGACAATGAACCAGAACAAGCACATCTGACTCAAAAAATAATTATCGCGGCATTCACGTGTGCTTCGACTGTCCTGTATCAGGGACGTGACGCAGAAGAAATAATGATAGACGTTTTAATTAATCGATGAAGAATCACACATCTACAATTACAGACTTCTGAAAACCATGTTTGTGGTGTTTGTTTTCTTCATAGAATGGGAAGATGAAAAACTAAAGAAAGGAAACAACCTAAGGAAGCAGGCTTTATGGTTTCCATCCGTATATACGAAAATGAGACACAAATGTGCGAGTTCACATTCATGTGTGAGCTCTCTCTCTCTCTCTCTCTCTCTCTCTCTCTCTCTCTTCTCTTTTATCTCTCTCTCTTTTTCACAGAGAGAGAGAGAGAGAGAGAGAGGGGGGGGGGGGGGGGGGGACAACGATAGGTAGGGTCGTAGGTGTTAAAGTAACAAGGATCGGAGGAAATTTGTAAATCTATATGTAAAAGTCATTCCCAGGTTGAAGAAAGGGTTATTTGTGGACCAGTTCTTTTTTCAAAGTATCTCACCCAGATAATCCAGACTACTTACATGTAATAGTAGAGCGTCATACATCACATAGTCCTCACTTCTTTGGAAAGGTCTGAGTACTTTTCCCTGTGAAGCCACAGAAGTGACTCCCCTTGGTCTGCCAGTAATCTTCCCTATCCAGTAACCCTTGCTGATTTCAGTTAGTAGGGAACGCAAACTGGATTCCCAGGTGTCGGCCATGCTGTCTGCTGCTAACACATCGGTAGACCGGGAACTTTGCTGCCCTTTGATGTGTTAGTGTGGTGCTTTTTAGCGATGGCCTGTGTACATGTCTGTGATTAAAAAAAAAATGCTTTTCATCTTTAGGAGCAACGGGTCTCAGCAAGCCTCCACATAGCGAAAGAGTGACCGTGCAAGGTGTAGGATTCTATTGCTTTTCTTCTGATAGTTTCTCTTTTAACATGATGTGTGCCTGATATGCAACCCAAGGCCTTTAAATGAATTGTACCTTGGCAAATATGAATGAACATGTCTTGACAAACGATGACGACTGATTCGTTTGTGTATTTAGATTTCCCATCCCTGAAGATGTCTTCGTTCAGTATTATATTACAAACCATAATCTTATGATCCCCCCCCCCCCCCAAAAAAAAAAAAAAAAAAAAAAAAAAAAAAATGAATACTTAATATCTGCAGAATGGTTACTGTCTTGGAACTGACTTCTGCTCACATTTACAACTCGATTCTGAAATTTATACTCTGCATTTTTAGATATTTTTTTTTTTTAGTTTTGTAAGTGAATATCGTGCATTGTGTGTATCGTGTGTAACACACACACACACACACACACACACACACACACACACACACACACACATTAATACACTCACAATCACATACACACATGTACGCGCATATGCGCGCTTGCGCAAGCATACACGCAAACACACACACGAGCATATTCATGCAAGTACACACACACACACACACACACACACACACACATGCGCGCGCGCTCGCGCGCGCGCGCGCATCTACGCACGCACGCACGTACGCCCGTGGAAGCACGATGCGCATTATCTCTCTCTCTCTCTCTCTCTCTCTCTCTCTCTCTCTCTCTCTCTCTATGTCTGTCTGTCTGTCGCTAACTCGCTCATTCGGATTCTTGCTTACTCAAGTGTATATATATATATATATATATATATATATATATATATATATATATATATATATATATATACTAATAAAACGCCTAATAAAATTTTAAAAACTTCCTTTTACCATACTATTTTAACAGATGTTGCTCCCCAAGGGACTGAGCACTTTAAAAAAAAATTATTAGGCGTTTTATTAGTATTCTTGAAAATAGCTCCTCAAGTTGAGCACTGTGGCCTAATGAGTTTCAAAATGGAGGAAATCAATTTTAGACAATCAACAAAAAAATATACCATTCTCCAACCCGCAATTCTACTTAAAAAGATTAATAGCACAAACTGAAAAATTCGTACGAAATATGAGATGGAAAACATTTTTCTTCCTGAACCCGAACGCAAAAAAAGAGGACAAAAACACATATGGCTTCAAATCATGGCGATCTCCACCGGCCATAGATGAAATGAAATCTTTCGAGGATAAAATGAAAAGAATGATAGCCAACATAGAATTAAAAAAATCAAACAACGATTTCCAAACATCATTAAAAAATGAAATAAAACAAATACAAAATGACAAAAAAATATTCGTGAAGGCTGACAAAACCAGTAATTACTACAAAGTGGAACCAAACGAGTACTCACAACTTCTTGATAAAAAACATTCAGAAAAACTACAAAAAGCTGATAAAACCATACACAACAACATCCGAAAAAAGAGAAAAAGAACTCGTACACCACATGGATCTAGGTGACAGGGTAGAAACAACAGCAATAAAAGAAGCCTTCATAACTCTTAAAGACCATAAACCCAATTTCCACAACAACCCAACATGTAGACTAAACCCATCTAAATCTGAACTGGGCAAAATAAGCAAGAAAATCCCAGAAAAAGCCATAAAAAAACCATAAAATCAAACACGGAATACAACCTCTGGAAGAACACATATGAAGTTATCCAATGTTTCAAAAATCTTAACAAACAGAAGAACACAGTATTCATCACATTCGACATAGCAGACTTCTACCCATCCATAGATGAAGAGCTACTCACTAAAGCTCTGAAATTTGCTAATAAACCCACAGACATAACAGGGTCAGAAATGGAAATCATTCTCCACACCAAGAAAACTTTACTCTACAGCAGAAATGAAACATGGATCAAGAAAACGAACAGAAACTCAACATTTGATGTGACCATGGGATCGTATGACGGTGCCGAAACATGCGAACTGGTCGGACTGTTCATGCTATCCAACATCCAAAAACAAACTCGGAAAGCAAGTCGGACTATACAGAGACGACGGCCTCGCCGCGCTAAACAACAATCCAAGAACCATTGAAAAACAAGAAAAAAGAACTATGCAAAATTTTCCAAAACCATAACTTAAAAATCACCATCGAAGCAAACAAAAAGGTAGTGAACTACTTAGACATAACACTTGACCTCAACAACTACATATATAAACCATACAAGAAACCTAATGACACTCCCATTATGTAAACATCAATAGCAACCACCCACCATCTATACTAAAAACCATACCCAATGGCATAAACAAGAGATTATCTAATCTGTCACATAATGAAAGAGTATTCAACAACGCAGCAGCAGAATACCAGAGGCATTGCAAAAAAGTGGTTACAGCTACAAACTACAATACAACCCAGATAACAACATGAACAAAAACAGAAAAAGCAGGAAAAGAAAATCACATGGTACAACCCTCCATATGATGAACGAGTAAAAACAAACGTAGGGAAAGAATTTTTAAAAATTTGACAGCATCCTTCCCAAAAGAACACAAATTGTCCAAAATATTCAACAAGAACACCATCCAACTATCATACTCATGCATGCCTAACCTTAAAAATATAATTGTTTCATCCAACAAAATGAAAGGCAACACAGCAAAGAAGGGTGAAGAAAGGAAATCGTGCAATTGTACTACAAAAGAACAGTGTCCCTTAAGCAACAAATGCCTCTATAACAACATTGTATACCAAGCCACTGTGACATCAGAAAATGAAAAAGAAACATACATAGGGATCACTGAAAATCACTTCAAAACCAGATATGCAAACCATAAACAGTCATTCAACAAAAAAAAAATACAAAAACCAAACAGAATTGAGCAAATATATTTGGAGACTTAAAGACAAAAAAAATAAACTATAACATATCCTGGAAAATCATAAAAAGGGCATCACCATACAATAACATTTCAAAAAGATGCAACCTATGTTCAACAGAAAAATGGTTAATACTATGCAAACCATACTTAGCAACCTTAAATACTAAAGTAGAAATAGTAAACAACTGCAGGCACAAATGGAAATCGTTGTCAGCAAACGCACCCTGAACTGTAAACAACCTGAAAACCGAACAACACGTGCAGCCAATCCGCACGTGCAAACAGTGACATTAGGCCATATAACACCGGCAGTAGGCGACCCAAAACCATCCTGAGGAGAGCCAGCGCTCGAAA
>JADBJO010000057.1:742500-747500 GCA_016801955.1 Conus betulinus | reverse complement strand
TGCCACAACCTAATAAAGCCCCCCTTCTGACGACGACGATTACTTATTGCGAAGCCAGCCATTCCGGTCTGATACTGCCCGACAGTGCTGTACTCTGCCTTTACTTTCAGAATACTTCCTGGCGTCAGTCAGGCCTTAGAGGTACAGATGTTGGCAGCGTTGGTCAGGAATTTGAGCAACGCTGTCAGAGACGCATCCACGACATGGACAAAACTTGACATTGTGGTTCTAGTTTTCCAAATGGTGCACATAGCAAACGCATCTATGTAGAGGTAACATTCCCATAATCTGTTCCTGATGGCAATCGAGCCACAACCTCCCAGCCACGAGTCCGCAACGCTAGCCACGTTGCCACGGCAGATAGTCTATCCGCAAAAATCTGCTTTTGTTTTGCATGGCACTCTGAAATTCAGGGCTAGGTCAGACTCCTCATGGTATGACAGGCGAGGAGAGGTCGCTCTCCTCATGGTATGACAGGTGGGGAGAGGTCACTCTCTTCATGGTATGACAGGTGGGGAGAGGTCACTCTCTTCATGGTATGACAGGTGGTGGGGAGAGGTCACTCTCTTCATGGTATGACAGGTGGGGAAAAATCATTCTCCTCATGGTGTGACAGGTGGGGAGAAATCATTCTCCTCATTATGTGACAGGTGGGGAGAAATCATTCTCCTCATGGTTTGATAGGTGGGGAGAGGTCATTCTCCTCATGGTATGACAGGTGGGTAGAAATCATTCTCCTCATGGTATGACAGGTGGGGAGCGGTCATTCTCCTCATGGTATGACAGATAGGAAGAGGTTATGCTCCTCATGGTATGACAGGTGGGAAGAGGCTATGCTCTTCATGGTATGACAGATGGGAAGAGGTCATTCTCCTCATGGTATGACAGGTGCAAAGAGGTTATGCTCCTCATGGTATGACAGGTGGGAAGAGGTTATGCTCCTCATGGTATGACAGGTGGGAAGAGGTTATGCTCCTCATGGTATGACAGGTGGAAGAGGTTATGCCTCATGGTATGACAGGTGGGAAGAGGTTATGCTCTTCATGGTATGACAGGTGGGGAGAGGTTATGCTCCTCATGGTATGACAGGTGGGGAGAGGTTATGCTCCTCATGGTATGACAGATGGGGAGAGGGTACGCTCCTCATGGTATGACAGTGGGGAGAGGTTATGCTCCTCGTGGTATGACAGATGAAGAGAGGTTATGCTCTTCATGGTATGACAGGTGGGGAGAGGTTATGCTCCTCATGGTATGACAGATGGGGAGAGGGTACGCTCCTCATGGTATGACAGGTGGGGAGAGGTTATGCTCCTCGTGGTATGACAGATGGAGAGAGGTTATGCTCTTCATGGTATGACAGGTGGGGAGAGGTTATGCTCCTCATGGTATGACAGATGGGTAGAAGGTACGCTCCTCATGGTATGACAGGTGGGGAGAGGTTATGCTCCTCGTGGTATGACAGATGGAGAGAGGTTATGCTCTTCATGGTATGACAGGTGGGGAGAGGTTATGCTCCTCATGGTATGACAGATGGGGAGAGGGTACGCTCCTCATGGTATGACAGGTGGGGAGAGGTTATGCTCCTCGTGGTATGACAGATGAAGAGAGGTTATGCTCTTCATGGTATGACAGGTGGGGAGAGGGTATGTTCCTCATAGTATGACAGGTGGGGAGAGGTTATGCTCCTCATGGTATGACAGATGGGGAGAGGGTGTGCTCCCCATGGTATAGGAGGCTGGGAATGGAGTGCAGAACGTGACTGTAACCTGTGAGCCATTCAATCTGTCTGTGGACCTGGCCTGGAGGTGGACATCTGGTGATCACCCTGTCAAAGCCTGTGATGGCTGGCTTCGTGTTTGAGTGGGATTCATTAGATTTAATTGAAACTCCTGACAGAAGGCCTTGCTATGTCCTAATTGCTGCGATGACTGAAGGCGTGTGCTTAACATCTGTTCAATGACAGCAAAAAGTCGTCATTGGTTGGGACCACAGCAAGAACAACAACAAGAGCAATGTCGATACCGACCACCACCACCGCAAGAAGAACAGGAGCAAACAAAGCAATACAAACAGAAACAAACGGACGTACTACTACAAACAAGCGCGCACACACACACATGTACAAAGAGAAACAGACAGACAGACAGACAGACAGACACACACACACACACACACACACACACACACACACACACACACACACACACACGCACGCACGCACGCACTCACTCACGCACACACACACACACACACACATGGAAATTAACCTAAAGTTGGTGCTGGAAAAAGAAAAGTTTGGGGGGGGGAGCAAAAAGGGGGGGGGGGGGGGGATGAATTACGCATCTGAACCATTTTTGGTTTCCTTGAATTATTAAATCCTTATTTTTTTCTTTAACATTGTCTGCATCTGACCAGTCTTAGCCACCACCACCCAATCTTTTCCCCTCACACTCCCACTTCACCCACCGAACCTCCTCGTCTCCGTCAGATAAACCTGGAGGGATTATGTGGGATCTTTTAGGTGCAAACATGATTGAATTTTACAGCTAATGCCCAAAAGGAATTGTGTTGGAGAAAAGCTTCGGTCACATGAAAGAATTTTCAAGAAAAAAGATAGGAAACTGGTGGGGAAAATAAACCAGAGAGAGAGAGAGAGAGAGAGAGAGAGAGAGAGAGAGAGAGAGAGAGAGAGAGAGAGAGAGAGAGAGAGAGAGAGAGAGAGAGAGAGAGAGAGAGAGAGAGAGAGAGAGAGAGAGAGAGAGAGAGGTTTTAATTCTGACAGGGAGATATGATGAGTTGATTAAAATCATTTTATCAATTACATCAACCTGATGGGGAGGAAACATTTGAACATATAAGGCGCGTGCGCGCGCGCGTGTGTGTGTGTGTGTGTGTGTGTGTGTGTGTGTGTGTGTGTGTGTGTGTGTGTGTGTGTGTGTGTGTGTGTGTACGTGCGTGCGTGCGTGTGATAATCACGGACGTCCATACAGGATATCCGCAGTATAGAAAGCACCGCACACTAACATATCAAAGGCCAGCAGAGTTCTCAGTCTACCGACGTGTTAGCAGCACACAGCATGGCCGACATCTGGGATTGTTGTTGTTGTTGTTGTCTCGTTCGTCATTTCTTCAGATGATTCCCCCCCCCCCCGTCTCCTCCACAAAGGCGGCAGTACGTCGCGGGTCCTTCAGTCCTCCGTAGAGCTTTCCGGGCCACTGGTACTGGGTCGGGCCAGGTTTTCTCTCGGAGCGCGCATGGTGGAGCGGGCAGCACTGCATCTGGGATTCATGTTATGTTTGTATTCCCAAGTGACTGAAGTCAGCAAAGGTCACTGGATACGGAAGTTAGCTGGCAGACCAAGGGGAGTAATCGTGTCTGATGTTCAGGGACAGAAAAAAGTACTCAGACCTTTCCAAAGAAGTGAGGACTGTGATGTACGTCGCTCCACTATCACATGTGAGTCGTCTGGATTATCTGGGTGAGAGTTCCTTAGCATACCTGGTCTGCACCTACCATTTTTCTAGGGACGATTTTTCCATGTATCACAATGGAAAGTGTACTCTAGACTTCTTTTTTTCTATTGCTCAAACCCACACGCCTCAACCAATCTGAAAAAAAAAAATTCTGTGTGTATGTGAGTGCATGCGTGTGTGCGTGTGTGTGTGTGTGTGTGTGTGTGTGTGCGTTCGCGCTCGCTCGCGCGCGTGTGTGTTTTGTGTGCGCACGCGTTCATGTGTGTGTGTGTGGGGGGGGGGGGGGGGGGGGATGCGTGCGTACACTCGTGTGTGTGTGTGTGTGTGTGTGTGTGTGTGTGTGACCGTCATTTTTCTATACAATACGGATGAATTTTCCATATAACTGTACACTTTTTCACTTTCTCACAGCCTTAGAGAGAGAGAGAGAGAGAGAGAGAGAGAGAGAGAGAGAGAGAGAGAGAGAGAGAGAGAGAGAGAGAGAGAGAGAGAGAGAGAGAGAGAGAGGGAGAGAGAGAGATTAACTTTATTTCATTTGACTCACGGGATTCAATGTCATGCAAAGACCAAATGCCAGCTCCTGGATTTTCCAAAGAAAGGCAACTCTAACATCGACACCTGGATGAAGAGGTATGTGTGAGCTGATCACTTGAAGCAATAAATACATAAAGCATGGGGATGGGGGAACGAGAGGATGGGGCGAAGGGCGGGGAATGGGCGGTGTAGTGGCAGAAAGGGTAAGGAAAGACGGCAGTGGGGAAGAGAAAGGGGGCAGAGGGAGGAGATCAGGGCGAATGAGTAAGGGGTCTGTATAACAGGGGAGTATATCATCATCATCATCATCATCATCATCATCATCATCATCATCGTCATCATCATCATCATCATCATCACGACCACCACCACCACCACCATTTACCATCACCACCACCACCACCACCACCACCACCATCATCATCATCATCATCACCACCACCACCACCACCACCACCACCACCATCATCATCATCATCATCATCATTGCCAATAAATGAACAGTCATGAAGAGAAATTACAGAATATTATTAACAACAAAGATGACAGGCATAGTTTCAGCCCTGTCGGTATTCTCTAGTCATTCTAAGACTTTGAAATCATAAGCTAAAACAACATCTAAACAATAACCAGAACATGCAAATTCACGACTTAAGCCTGTGTGTTTTCATTAGTTGTTATAAGACTTTGAAACATACATTAAGAACAAGATGCAGATGTCTTTAAACTGCTTGTTCACATCCTATTCCGCCAGATACGATTATTCTCAGTAGGCGACAAAATGCTGTCAAAAGGACTATCTAAAGGAGCTGTACATTGGGAAATGAATTGCTCCTGAATATCAGAATGGCCCCGGGAGGTATATTAGTGGACATCATTAAACACACCCAGGAATACTGATGTATAGCAGTGAGGGAAGACGAGGGCAGTGGGTTCAGAGGAACAGGGTGATGAAAGGATACGGTTCCAGACTGTTGTTCAGCTGTCTGCTC
>JADBJO010000057.1:720000-740000 GCA_016801955.1 Conus betulinus | reverse complement strand
TCATTCTCCTGTGACTCGTTGCACAGAGGATAGAACACAGTCCGTTATTATCAGCAGACCTGTATCTATTATCATGAACAGCTATTTCTGATGTATCAAGTCTAAATTTTGTGGCCACAGATTTTAAAATGTCCATCCATGTCGAGAGCTGGGTAAGGCATCAGATCATGAACATTACAATAAACTTTGTAGAACCGAAATCTTTCGCAATTTTAAATGTGGTCAGACCACTTTTGCCGATGCAATCAATCAGGCGTTGACGAAAAGTGCTATGTTGATTGAGCCATGCAAAAAACCAGAGAGAGAGAGAGAGAGAGAGAGATTGGAATCCGTTCAAAGTATCTAGGTGGAATTGAACAGTCCTATATAACTCTTCTTCGTAATGGATCAGCTTCACTGATCCGAAAGTTAGCCATGTATATCTTTTATGCTTTACGACAAAGAAACACTGCAATCATGGATTTGTGAACCAAATAATGTAGATCATTCTTAAGGTTTAATTTTTGGTGAAATGAATATTCCTATGTATGAATTTTCTTTCCGCGTACAACGTGATTTTGTACCTTGACTTTATTTCTATGGGCTAGGGGCCTGAAGAAATTAAAATATTGTGTTATCATTAATAAAAGAACAGTGTGTGTATGTGTGTGTGTGTGTGTGTGGGGGGGGGGGGGGGGGGGGGAGCAGCGGATGGAAGGGAAGGATGCAGCTGAATGGTTGTAGAGGGGAAATTATGCATAGATCAAAGATTCACATCTGAAGTGATTTTAATCACGATTTTTAGTATAATTAAAGAATATCGGTTAATTGAGATTGCAAGAAAAGTTAGTCTCTAACAAACGATTGACACCGAATCTAGAAAGAAAAGAAAAAGATCAATGGTCTTAGTGTCTGTAGGTGGCACACTTTCTTGTAAGAAAGGTCTCACTCACTCAAGGCTGGCATGCTTGATGTATTAGTAATATCTAATCAGTCGTAAGTACATGGAAGTCTACAAGTGAGACCTGAAATAGGTCAGCAGATCAAAACAAATCTAAAGAGATTCCTTTAACAATATTCTTTTTATTGAACAAAAAAAAACTGAAGCATTATTGAACAATCTGTTGACAGTATGTTACACATTTCTTCATACGACAATGGGCAATTGACTCATATCACCTGTAATATCTTTGTAGCTCTGTCTGTTGTCATTGAAAAAGACAGTTAATGGGAGATGATATATAAAAAATCACCCTTCGTTCCTTCATATGAAGTAAGTGTGTCACAAGCTTAAATTCATAAAATCAACCCTCTGTCTTAATCATCTAAAAAGGCCAACTTTTAAAAACTGATTGAGAACTTACACACTAAAAAAACTGATACACTTGTTGGCAAAAGACCTAGATAATGCAATGTCATTACAATAGCGACCAGTGCAGCAAAACGCAGTGAATGTGTCTTTGATAAGTAGCATGAATTTTTTTTCCTGTTTACATATCTGCTATCATAAAACGAGAGACCCGCACTTTTCGAATGATTTTTTTCCCTCTAAATAAGGATACGACTGATACTACTACCATAAGGCGGACAAGCTGCATTTGTTGTTTCAGACGCAAACGAAATGTTCGAGTCTGCACTTGTTCACTGCCAAGAGGGGACGGGGATATGGAGGGATGGGGGGGAGGAGGAGGAGGCACTGGTGCACGAGATGCCATATCATGTGTATAAATGTTTGATGAAATAAAATCACCTGACTAAAAAGGCTATGTGCAAAACAAGAACATTGATAACCAAAATGTTCATCAATATTCCAATATTCAGGAAGTTTTGTTAAGACCATGGACAATACATCCGTGTTCCACAGACAAGGAAATGGCTGCTTGTGATGCGGAGGATTAAGAACACACACACACACACACACACACACACACACACACACACACACACACACACACACACGACATAGATAGATAGATAGAGATAGAGAGAGAGAGAGAGAGAGAGAGAGAGAGAGAGAGAGAGAGAGAGAGAGAGAGAAACACACACACACACACACACACACACACACACACACACACACACACACACACGCACATGCTTAACACACACACACACACACACACACACACACACACACACACACACACACACACACACACACACACAACACACACACACACAACACACACACACACACACACACACACACACACACACACACACACACACACACACACACATACACACACACACACACACACACACACACACACACACATGGGGAGAGACGCTGCAGAGAAGGAAATTATCTGACACAGTGAAAGATTATGACGAACAAGATAAACAGGCGAATGGAGAAAGGAGAAGATGCATACTACCTGCGTCAGTTCGGATCAATTCCTGGTGAATGAGAACTCGATTCCAAACTGCCATTCAAAGCACGTTGTGACGTCAACAAGGTAAACGTGACATGGTGGTGGTGCCGATGAGAGATTGTGCTGCTGGTCAATGAATGTCGCTTTGCCCAAGGCGCCGACAGAGTGCAGATGTCATCAGTGTGAGGGGACTGGGAAGGGTATCTCCTGGAGTCGGCTCCGTTCTGACCGACCAGAGGTCTAATTTGACAGTCACACACACACACACACACACACACACACACACACACACACCACTACCACCACCACCACCATCACCACCACGCCACGTGACGTCACTCCAACTTGCGCAATATCCTCAAACTGGGGATTTCTAACAACGTTATAATTCTTGCAAAAATGTTACGTTTAGACTTGCCATTTGACAATAGAACCATTCATTAAAGATTATGAAAAATTCCCACCCGAAGCTCCTTGACGACGCTCCAGGGTTTTTTTTTTCGGCATTTTAAAAAGTTCCCATTTTTTCCATAACTCTAGTCATGGTCATGACAGTGTATAAGCACGGTTGATGTTTTGGGCGCTGAGGCACGTGATTGGTGAGGGAAGCTCAATGCTTTTTTTTTTTTTTTTTTTTTTTTTTAGGATGGGTGTGGTACCGATGTCGGATAGTCCAGGAGTTGCCAGACAGGAGGAAAGAGCGCTTGGCTTTGGGCGAGTCGTCAGCTTATTTTCAACCTGGGGGGGGGGGGGGGGGGGGGGGGTTGTGAAAAGAAAACCTAGCTTTCCTTGCGGCGGCCAGGGAGTGGTCGAGTTTTTGATGTAGCGCAGTCTGAAGTCTGCTAGGTATTCTGTTGGTTAGATATTGGTTCCCTATGGGTACGTTGCCAGCTGAGGGAATAATCATAACATAAAATGAAAATAAAAGTGTTAATAATTAAACGGTTGATGTGATAAATTAAAAAAGAACAAAAAAAAAAAAAAAACATCATGTGATGAGAAGCATTTTGTGAAAACGCGCAAATTTTTTTCTTCATTTTTTAAAGATAGATACTTTTGTAAAGCTTTCACTGTGTCTCCCCAACTGTAGGTAGGATGTGTTTTGAATCCCATTCTAAATGAATGCATAAGTACCTATTTGTATTGTTTTGCGTGGAATGTCTTAAAGAAAAACATTAATTCAAACTTACATATTCTCTAGCTAACGTTAGAACTCGGGGTTACTTTGTAGACCTTAGCGTCTAGTCCGGCGACTCACGTTCCTTCCTGCTGGACACTTAATTCCCGCTGGTGGAATTTTTAAAGAGAGAAACATCTAAAATGGCAAACAGTTTAATAAACAAAAAGAAGAAGAAACTTGAAATGTATTACCTACATGCTGCTTTTTGAAGGAAAAAAAAGCGAACTACCTCTATGGTGTCATGCAGGTACTTTTGTGAATTTTTGTGAAACTGTGAAATATTCTTTGTTTTGTCCACACATTTGGTAAAGGGAGCTTAAAAAAGTGGATTCTTGTTTCCCCAGTCTCTGCTTTGGATGAATGGATTGGATGAGCGTGTATGGAGTAAAACATGCCGTATGTGTGATTGAGTGTTGTAAATGGGATGTGTGACAGTCATAAACAACTGATTTTTATTCAATACGTGATATAGGCTCAAGATGCATGACACAAATGCCTACAGAAACTAGACTTGGAGAGTCATGTGGGAGTCAGCGCATGGACACGACACTGGATCACACTAATTCAGTCGATTTCTTGTTGCCTGCCATCTTGACACAAGTTGACAATGACACTAGGCACTCACGTACTGTCTGTTGCATGAGAAGATATGAAGTCAATATGAATTCCAGTATCTGTACTCAAAAATATAAGTGGGGGCGATAAAGTTTGTGCTATAAGAGTGATGAAGATTGAGGCTGGTGGTGGTGACATTGCGTACATTGTGATGAGTTAATCATGCGTGTGTGGGGATGTGCAGGCATGTGCGCGCATGTGCACGCACGTGCACACCTGTGTGTGTGCGCATGAGCAGACAGCCGGACAGTCAGAAAGTTAGGCAGACAGAGGGACAGACAGACAGTCAGACGAACAGACAGACAGACAGACAGAAACAGGCACAGACAGACAGACAGATACACACACACACACACACACACACACACACACACACACACACACACACACACACACACATGCACATGCACACACGCGCGCTCATGCATATATGTATTTACACCACACACACACACACACACACACACACACACACACACACACACACACACACACACACACACACACACACTCTCTCTCTCTCTCTCTCTCTCTCTCTCTCTGTCTCTTATTTATGCTACTGTAATATACCATCTGCATACAAGTGTGTTCAGCTCCCCCCTGTTGGTCAGTCTGATCACAATGCCTCATCTCTTGCCAGCTACAGACCAAAAGTGAAAACACAACCTATCACTAAAAAGCAAGTGCAGTGTTGGACACAAGAAAGTGTTGATGAATTACAGGCTTTTTTTGAATGTACAGATTGGAATTTGTTTTTGAATTCTAGTTTTGACATTAACGAAGCCACCGATGTTATTTCCAGCTACATTTCTTTCTGTGAACACATGATTGTACCTACTAAAACTATCAAAATATTTCCCAACAACAAACCTTGGGTTACAAAATCTCTGAAAATAACTCTAAATGAAAAAAAAAGCTTTTTTCAATCAGGCAATAAAAGCGATCGTAAGGTTGTAAAAAACTGCAAACGGAGATTGAAGAATCAAAGAGAGCTTACAAGAGAAAAGTTGAAAACATGTTCCAGAATGGAATATATGCGAGATGCATGGAAAGGAATAAAGGTTTTATCAGGTTCAGGTAAATGTTCAAACCAAAATATTAGTAACAAAAAAACAGCAAAAGAACAGAAGCAATTTGCAGAAAAAGAACGATTTTTACTGTAGATTTGATGATAAAGATTTTAGTAAAGAATTAAAGGAAGTGAAGGAAGAACTCCAAAGCAATGTTAAAAACGATGTTGATGGAAGTGATTCTGTTGTGATTGAGGATGAAAAAATGATTCAGTTTTTTTTCAAACGTTTAAATGTGAGAAAGGCAATGGGCCCTGATAATATCTGTGGAAAATTGTTGAAGGTGTGTGCTTCTCAGCTCTCTCCTATGTTTTACAGTCGTTTGTTTACCTGGTCACTTAGAGAATGTATAATTCCTGTTTTATGGAAAAATGCCACTGTATGTCCTGTTCCCAAAAAACGCAACCCAAGCTGTTTAAATGATTACCGACCAGTTGCCCTCACATCTGTTGCAATGAAATGTCTTGAAAGAATTGTCCTCAGTTATGTTTTAAAAGATACTACACAGTACCAAGACCCGTTTCAGTTCGCATACCAACAGAACAGATCAACAGATGATGATGCCTCACACTTCTCCATCATGCTTTTTTTCACACCTCGAAAAACCTGCCTCCTTTGTACGCATTCTCTTATTTGATTTCTCATCAGCATTCAACACCATACAACCACATCTGATGGCAAAGAAACTCATTAACATAAATGTGGGTAACAAGCTCATTCTTTGGATAATTGATTTTCTTACACAGAGGACACAGTCTGTTCGATATCAAAGTGTTGTTTCGTCTTCCAGAGTCATTTCAACTGGCGCACCCCAGGGTACTGTTTTTTATCACACAGTGCTTTTTACTCTGTACACAAATGATTGTTCAGGAAGATTCAACTTTGTACATTAAATATTCAGATGACTCAGCACTTGTAGATCTTTCCAACTCTGATTCTGTTTACTTCAAGGAGGTTCAAAGATTTGTTGACTGGTGCGATCATAACTATCTTGATCTGAATGTAACAAAAACGAAAGAAATGTTGATTGATTTTAGAAAGAATCCAAAAGCTGTACCACCCTTTTTATCAAAGGTGCTGAAGTAGAACGTGTTGAATCATACAAATATTTAGGAACTTTTATAGATAATAAGCTGAATTTTAAATCCCATGTTGAGTATGTCCACAAAAATGTCAAACCAGATTATATTGTCTTTCGCAAGCTGCGATCATTTCATGTGAATACTGACATTCTTCGGACATTTATTCATGCTTCTTGGAATCTGTTCTAACTTTCTCATTTATGTGTTGGTATGGTGGGTTGACTGTGAAGAGCAGAAATGTGCTTGAGAAAGTGGTGAACGTGGGAGGAAAAATCGTTGGTGAGAGACAAAAAAGTCTGAGTGAGCTATATAGGTGCCGTGTTAGTTGTAAAGCGAAGAAGATTACGTGTGACCAGACCCACGTCCTTGCAAATCAGTATGACCTTCTTCAGTCAGGACGAAGATATCGATCGGTTAAATGCAGAAGTGTCAGATTTAAACAAAGTTTTATTCCCCTGTCCATAATTGAAATCCAAATTCCTCTATATGAATGTATGTCATATGTGAGAAAATGGTATAGCTTGTCAACATCAGTGTCAGATGGCAAGTCTAAGTTGGGAAGGACTGTCACTGACTCACTGTCTGTGCCACACGGTGCCATGTCGATGTGCAGTGTTCTATCCCCGGACAGCGGACAGCGAACTCGGCGCGGGCAGAGGTGCAGGGGATGAAGGCTGGTGTGAACACTGCAAAGTCTTCGCACAGAAGACTCCATTATCGTTGTCACTTCCGTCAGCATTGCATATCAAACTAGGAGGGGTCGTTAGGAACAGACCTGATGGGGAAGATACATTTTCACTTGTCTTTTGCTCCCTGTGTTCCTCAGCCCTTCTACTGTCCCTGTTGACCTGTGACAGACACATTTTCTCCCGAACACCGCACTACGAGGCGGGGATCGCTTAACAGGGGAATAGACATATATTGTTGTCAGGCTGAGAATCACAACAGTCTGATAACCCTTGTTTCACTGTTCAGTGCAGACACACATTGTTGTCAGGCTGAGAATCACAACACAGTCTGCTAATCCTTGTTTCACTGTTCAATGAAGACATACATTGTTGTCAGGCTGAGAATCACAACAGTCTGCTAACCCTTGTTTTTCACTGCTCAATGAAGGCACACATTGTTGTCAGGCAGGCTGAGAATCACAACAGTCTGCTAACCCTGTTTCACTGCTCAATGAAGACAGTGTCATATCCTGCAGCACGGCGTTCAACATATTCTCTAACTTCGCCAGAACATCTTCAACAGGATAGTCACTACTGTCTTGCAAAAACGAGCAACATTTTGTCAGAGCTGTGAACCGTTCGTCTTGCTAGCGGCCAGACAAGGGAAGTCAGAGAGAGAGAGAGAGAGAGAGAGAGAGAGAGAGAGAGAGAGAGGGTTTCATAGAATGTGTAAATGCATTTCTGATTATAATGCTCTTAACCATGTACAGCTTAGACGTACTATTTTTACACTGAAACTATTCATTCAAGTGAGAATTAACAATGAAGAAGTTTTCTTTTTTCACTTCCAGTCGTACCCCTCAAATCACAAACCTCTGTATGAAAAGTTTTTGTCTGATATCTGACGTGTGAGGGTAAATCCTCCCTACCTAACCGCTGAGGTCCCTCAACCGGTTCAAAACCAGCTATTTTCTCCACAGAGGAACACATTCCCGCTGTAGTCAATGGCTTCTAATCAAAACCAGGGAGAGGATTCTTTTGCGTTCAAAATGAAAATTGGAAAGACTCTTGTCGCTATCTTCCTGTTCTTTCTTTCATGTTACTGAACAAATGGAGGGTAGAGGACAAAGACATAACAACTTATATAATCATAACACAAATCACATACCACAAGGTGTCGCTGTAACATGAAAATCGGAGTCAAATATTAAGAGATCTGAGTAAAATGACAATAATATAGTCAAAAAGATACTGACCGTAAAGGTAGAAAACACGAACACACATTCAACTGTAGATGACACACTTCCAACAACAAGAGCCAGAAGAACGGTACAACAAAATACAACGGTAGCCAGCTTGGCTAGCCACACAGGAAAACAGCAACAAAGGTAACAAATCAGCAGCAGAAAAGAGCGATTAAAAAATCGTCAAACATCACGAGCTAAATCAGAACGATCAAAAAATGCGGCCACTCGACCCAGATTTGCTCAGCAAGTCCAGATTCTTCAGAAATTTACAAAACGTTTCATTCAAACGTCAATCAACAAATCAGCATAGGAGATCTTAACACTGTCTTCACCTGGCTATTATATCTAGTGATCCACATTATGAAAAGGAAATAAGAAAATTTTAAAAAATGGTTACAAATACAGGCGTGAAAGGTCTGTGGAGAGAAAGGTTGTATGCTTGGTGTGGAGGCAAAACCCATTTATTGTTAGAAAACTTTGAGTTTTACTTTACCAACCAAGAACTACCAGACAAGTGTAATTCATGTGATGTCTTGTCTGTAGCTAATGCTGACCACAGAGTAATAATGACAGAAAAAAATAGATCATGAATTTGACAGAGGGCCTGATTACTGGCTTTTTAACAATAGTTTTCTGAAAAGATAACATTTTCGTTAAGAAAATGAATGACATGTTCAGAAAACGAATAGATGAAAGTAAAGAAATGTTTGGAAAAACTCAGGATCAGTAGGACTAGTGAAGAACAAGAACAACAACAACAAAAAAGCACCTTCTGTTCAGAGCATGGAAAAATAGAAAAAACGTGATAACACAGAACAAATACAAAATGTTGAGATAGGTCATCTACGGCTGTCTTAATTGCAGGAGAAAAAAACAGTCACAAAACTCCTCTCCCTTTGTTGGACAAATGGGATTAATACTTGCCTGTCTTAGACAGGGAATGTCCGCAGGGTATCAATCTGCGTACGCAGAAGAAGAAGAAGAAGAAGAAGAAAGATGGAAAGAGGAGGGGCAGGGCAGGAGGAGAAAAAAAAAAGAGGACGAAGCGGCGAAAGAGCAGGTGGAGGAATAGGAATCCGAGATTCTCCAAAACGTCAATTCACATTTAATCATCTAGAACCAATCGGCAGCCCCGGAGACCTGGATCCTTGTCTTATTCTTCTCCCCCCCCCCCCCCCCCCCCCCCCCCCCCCCGGTGAAGATACAATTACACTGCCCTCCACTATCTATGTCGTTTCCTTCCTAAAGGCAAACAAAAGCTCTCACTGTTCGAAACGAGTGTTGATTGTAAAGCGCTTAGAGCTTGGTTTCTAGCCGAGAATAGGCGCTATATAAGTATTCATTATTATTATTACTATTATATTATTATTATTATTATCATTATTATTATTATTATTAAGTTTCTTCAGTGGACTTTCTCTGAGTTGTCCTCTACACAGTAGAAGAAAGACAGGAACAGGAGAAAGTCGAAGGTTTCGAATAGCCTACCTGAGAGGTTTTATTCAATCCAGTAACTGTCTGCAAAACGGACTGATCTCCCCTTATTGCTCTTCTTTCCAATGCTCTCTTCCTCCTCCTCCGCTGCCGCCGCCTCCTCCTCCCTCACCTGATCTTCCTCCTCCTCCTCCATCTCTCCCCCACCTCCTCCACCTCCACCTCCACCTCCTCCTCCTCCTCCTCCTCCTCCTTCTTCTTCTTCTTCATCCCCCTAATACATTGGAACTGTTTGCACGCTACGTTGTCAATGTTCTGACCCCCCCACCCCCCTCCCTTAATCTTTGCTTATCTACAAACTACATTCACACACACAAAAAGTTATCTTTTTGCACAAAACAGAACCTTACTCATGAAATAAACACAGGCCAAATCTTTGCTGTCATATTTTCCGAACAATCAGAGCTGATACCCAGTCACATTTATCCTTTGTTTTATAGAAATAAAAGTTCTGGAAAAGCTATCAGTGGGTATTGAACATCGTAAAAACAGGTCTGAACGCTTGCGCATTTTACCACCCAACGACAGAAAGGCAACAAAAGAGCAATGATTCTCTGTTCCTCCTTCTCTTCACCCATTGGGAGTGACACTGGCTCCGGTCAGAACAGGGGCAAGCCAATCAGGAACGGAACTACGAGTTGTTCCCCTTTCAGTCCCTGGCTTTCAGGGGTTCGGGGGGCGGGGGAAGGGTGGGTAAGGAGGGGTCAGAGTGAGGGTGGGGTGTGGATGAAGGGGAGGGGGAGACAGCATTCACAGCCAGTGTCTCAAGCTTGATTACAAATTGTAGGGTTTAGCTGACGTTCAGGCACGCTGAACTTCATTTACTTCGAAGCGATTTTGTTTCTCTCTGGTGACAGGATGCATCATTGTATGATTTTGTTTGTTTAATGTACATTTGCTCCCGTTGCTGTTCCTTTTGCTTGATTATATACAATCGATGGAACACCTTTTCCTCTTCTTCTTCTTCTTCTTCTTGCTGCTCTTCTTGTTGTGATTGTGGCAACTGCTGCTGTTGCTGTTGTTTCTTCTTCTTCTTCTCCTCCTCCTTCTCCTCCTCCTCCTCTTCGTCGTCCTCCTCCTGCTCCTCCTACTTCTTCTTTTTCTTCTTCTTCTCCTCCTCTTACCGCGTTGCATGCCTTCTGTGTTGCTCCTCTACCACGCAGCATATTTCATTTTTCTATGTTATATCTGCTTTCCGTTTTTCGTCCCCCCCCCCCCCCCCCCCCCCCCCCTCTATCTTTTTTTCATATTTCATATTCGAATTTTACTTACAAAACTGATATCCTAACTTGAACTGGCTCTAAATAGTGTCTATTTTTGTTGTTATTATTGTTGTCGACACGTCGTCGTCGTCGTCGTTGATGCTCTTGTGTCTATGTTTTTGACAGTTACAAGCGCTTACTTTCACTATACTATCAAATACTTGTTCAAAGGGCGTTTCTTTTTCTTCCTCCGAATGTGTCACTGCATGGTGCTTATAGCTGGAAATACCTGGTGATCACGCCTTTCCCCCCAGACTCTGATCGTGATGATTCTGTATGAAATGGTTTCTGTTTCCATCAGGGTCTTTGCTGTATGCTCATGAAGACGGGCGACTTAAATGGCAGAGTGGGCAGAGGAAGAACGCCCTGGCTGACACACCTCGGTCGCTACAATGACACTAACACAGAGTTCAACTGACATGGAGAACAACTTCGAGGCCGTAAGTGCGGTGCATTAGCTGTTCATCATGAACACTTGTTTTACCGCCGCCCTCACTAAATATTTACCCGGTACAGAAGGAACGACCTGAACACAGCATCCCAAGCACTATTTTGACAGTTTTAGTTTCAGCGAATGATTTAAAGCTGATGGATGAATACATTAATGTATAAGATCTGAGAATATAAGGAGAGTCTCGCGGTTGCAACTTAGCAGAAGTCCGACCTACGCATTAGCCCAGTGCTGGTCAGACCTTGAGTAATCAACCAAACATTGGCTGTGTCATTACTGTGTGTGTGTGTGTGTGTGTGTGTGTGTGTGTGTGTGTGTGTGTGTGTGTGTGTGTGTGTGTGTGTGTGCACGCGTGTGCGCGCGGGCGTGCGTGAGTGCGTGCGTGTGTGCGTGCATGCGTGCGCGCGCGCGTGTGTGTGTATGTGTGTGTGTGCGGGCGCGCGCGCACGCGCGTGTGTATGCATATGCGTAATATGTGGGCTTCTGTGAGCATTCTCCTGATCCTTGACATAAAGACACCATGATTAATGCCAGAGTTGTGCCGTACGTAGGACTGAAAGCTGACTATCTACCGAAAAGTCTCAGTTAGACGGAAAACTAGACCTCTCCAGCAAGTCAGCCTGAGAAAACTTCATAATCAAACGGTCTGGGAAGAGGTGAGAAAAATCTTCACAGAGAAACTGAAACACCTACTGACCAGTGACAATGGCAAGTTCATAATCAAACGGTCTGAGAAGAGGTGAGAAAAATCTTCACAGAGAAACTGAAACACTTACTGACTAGTGACAATGGCAAATTCATAATCAAACGGTCTGGGAAGAGGTGAGAAACATCTTCACAGAGAAACACCTACTGACCAGTGACAATGGCAAGCGAAGTAGCAGGAACGTTCTTCAGAGATAGGCTCCTGGAAATGGTCGGTGAAAAGCGTAGAATAAAACTCTGTCGACCCGTTCACGACGAGCCGTGCACTGGTGACGGCAGCACTGCAGTACTGCCTGACGTGCCGTGCCTCCGTGACGGCACAACTATAAAAAAATCCATGCTCTCTCGTCTACCGTCTAGGGGATGCAGCTGCCATAAATATTTAGAACAGGGTTCTAGCCACTGGGAGGGTAAGTTTACATGCACTAGCGATGACCTTTGTGACCTTAGAGCAGTCCGAACAAAGAGACCCGTCTGGCACTGTAAGGCACGTGTGGAATTTCCTGCCTCACCAACATATCGGGCAGAAGGAGAATGACATGTGGTTTTAGAACTGGTTCAGTAAAGTAGTTCAGAAAATGAGGGGGGGGTAAAGGTGTACACGTTTTCGAAAAGAATCTGAGCTTCATTTTTATTTGCTGTGTATTTAATAGTTTTATAAGTCGTATCATCTGAAACAAAAACAGTGAAAAGTGTGTACTGTGTGCAATGATTTAAATGCCTTAAAAAAAAAAAAAAAATTCACTTGGATTACACATATTGAATACCTCAGGCTTTCTCTGCATCTGTTCAAAGTAAGAGCGAAGTTTTATGCCCCTTTTCTTCCTCATTTGCTGTTGTCATACTAACCAAACAAACGTAAACTAGATTGTGTTCTCCTACATTTTACTTATGTTGTTTCCGTAACAAAAGCATTGCTATTTTACCAAAAATGTATTTTATTCTATGCTCATACAAAAAGTTCGCACTTTACCCTTTCCGTTGATATAACAATTGCTTGTTAGGTTTATATTAGGAGAAAAATAAAATAAAAAAGTGCGAAAATCGCACGTCTGCAACGGTTGTAAGCACGTGCGGTGGAATGAAGAAACACAGCTAAGGGTGGAGTTAGGAAATACGGCAAAGGGTGGAATTAGGAAATACGGCAAAGGGTGGAATTTTAAAATACAGAAAAGGGTGGAGTTGGGAAATACGGCAAAGGGTGGAGTTAGGAAATACGGCAAAGGGTGGAGTTAGGAAATACGGCAAAGGGTGGAGTAAGGAAATACGGCAAAGGGCGGAGTTAGGAAATACGGCAAAGTGGGGAATTTAGGAAACACGGCAAAGGGGGGGGGGGGGGGGGGAGATAGGAAATACGGTAAAGGGTGGAGTTAGGAAATACGGCAAAGGGCGGAGTTAGGAAATACGGCAAAGGGGGAGTTAGGAAATAAGGTAAAGGGGGAGTTAGAAAATACGGCAAAGGGGGGAGTTAGGAAATACGGCAGAGGGGGGAGTTAGGAAACACAGCAAAGGGTGGCATTCAGAAGCGTGGCAAAGGACAGAAGGAGGACACATCAGAGTTGAATGACAGTGTAAAAGAAGATGTACATGAAACGAAAATATTTTTAGGGTTTGGATGAAATCTAGTTGAGAAGAAGGCTGTATGATGTGGAGAGCTGCGAAAAGACGTAAGAAAACAAAGACCGCCAAGGAATCGATGTGGAAAACCCATAGAGAAGAACTGACCGAACTTTGCAGACACTCGGCACGGGTTTTTATACAAGCGTAAAGGTGATGTAACCCGGAGGTGATCTTTTCAAGCCCACCATTGTGATCAGTAATGAATACGAAAAACCTCAGTTCGAATCTCAGAAAGAAAGGGGGAGGGGTGGTGGTGGTTTATTCAAAGACTTCCTAATCTTTACTGAGCCAACTTCCACGCAACTCCGGTTCATAGTCAAACACTGGGAGCACACAAGGCCAATCCACCTGATGGGGGAGATCACGTGTGCGGCGGGAATCAGTCCAACAATATGGCTGTGACTGTGGATGGTATAACAACGGAAGCCATCGCCATTTCTGCTGAAATCAGCCTCAAATGATGTTCTTTTACCCAAAAAAGCATAGAAGGAAAAACGGGTTCAAGAGGACTGACAAAGAACTATATTGTGGTACCAGGAAAGTCAAATCAAAAGACTAAAAACTAGCGGCAGTTCACATCACTGTCACGTTGGGAGGATGTACGTTACACTTCTGGAACAGAACCGGCGGGGAATCACTTTTAAATGAAGCCCAGTTTGGATTTACAGAGTACTTCGCATTTTGCTAGCTGTGTGACAAAGCATGTGAACACCAGCAACAGCTCAACCTTGTAGATGTTTCAAGGTTTTCATCAGGAGTCAGGAACAATTTCTAACAAGTCTTAGAACAATACGATGTAGGAGGCCCACTGTTCGGTAATTTCACAGCAATTGATCTGAAAAACTTGAGTGCGGTCAAAGGGCTTTTCAACCGGTGCTAAACAGCATCTGGCATGCGTCGAGGATGTGTTTCATTACCATTCCTTTTAACTATCTATACGAATCGAATCACGAAAGAGACAAATCCTGATCAGGCGGCACCCAGGTGAGCTACCGTTCGCCGATGACGACAGGATCTTCATTACAGCAAAGTCTAACTGCGGGGCCATACTAGCAGCCTGAACAGCTGCTACGAGACGTATGGCATGAAGATCAGCGTTAGCAATACAGCAGCCACGTCAGTTGGAGGAACACCAGACAAACTGAACATTACCATCATTGGACGGAAATCAACCATCTCGGAAGCATCTTCACTGAAGACGCAAAATTGACCATGAGATCGAGGTCTAAGTCAGAAAGGCCTCTGCTGCAAGTTTTCACCCCCTTCTAAAGCATGCCAACGTTTCTATGAAACTAAACCGATCAATTAGATTTTTATTCTGATGTTGACATACCAGCGAAAAACTACTGCGAAAGGCTCTGAAAAGAACTGTAAGAACACGTGAAATGAAAAGCCTCACTCGCATTGTAAATAAAACCAGGAGAGGCATGCTGAGAAACGATGGAATCCGAAAGATGGTTAGAACTGTACCCTCACCCATCACAGTGCACAACAGCAGATAAAGTGGACAGGTCACCTGTTGAGAAAGTCCGTCACACAGTCAGCTTTAAGAGCTTTGAACAGCGGTTAGACTTCAAAGCCAGAGGAAGACCATAGGCCTTGGATGCAAACTGCAGCAGCCACTCTCCACACTTAAACCTGGTGCTGCACCGGATTTTCCGTCTGGATGCAGACGGTTGGCTTCATCTCCCTCTCTCTCCTCCCCTATCTACCCCCGCCCCTCCCGCACTCATCTCCACGGTACAAAACGAGGGATAAAGTACGGTGCAATAAGTGAAACAGCGTTCACAAGACGTCTGGGTTTCTCTGTCGCTGTTGCTTTTGCTCTGTTACATGGGCTTGCTTACATTGGTTTGTGTGTTGGTTTGCCGATTTCGTGCAGGGGGGGTGGGCAAATTCTAGTGTTTATCTGTTTGTAGATAGCGCCTACCTGCAGGCGACCGGGTTGATTTTTGTTGTCGTTTGTCTGTTTGTCCATGTGTTTGTTTCTACATGGAATGTGTGTACGCCAGTTGCCGAGGCCTTGCCCATACCAGGTTATGTGTCCATTCACAGGATCACATGATAAGAGTGGCGTCACCTGCATCACAGTGCCCAGCTACAAAAAGAAGGGGGGGGGGGGGGGGAAAGAGAGAGAGAGAGAGAGAGAGAGAGAGAGTGAGTGCGTGCGACCGTGCGTGCGCGCGCAAGCCAGTGTGTGTGTGTGTGTGTGTGTGTGTGTGTGTGTGTGTGTGTGTGAGCATGCGTGCGTGTGGGCGTACGCGGGCGCATGCTTTTGAGATATAGATAAAGATCTTGAGAGAGAAACACACACACACACACGCGCGCGCATGTTTATCTCTCTCTCTATATATATATATATGTATTGAATTATAAACAAAGCTTGCTCTTATGTCTTAGATTGTAAAATATAGGGGGGGGGGGGGGGGGGGGGGGGGGGGGGGGGGGGGGGGGGGGGGGGGGGGGGGGAGGTGATAAGCCTACATATCTGCAGTGGTAGATGATTCTGCCTAACTGACAGTATGTGCTTGAGTGGGTGAATGGGGAATAATAAATGCTTCTCAAAATGAACCTTCAGCAAGCTTATAGTCTCTAAAGCAGGAGACAATCTCCAATGGGGAGGAAGCTCACTAACATATAACTCCTGGTCAGATACCGATATTTCGAAACCTGACTGTTTTCTCCTCAGTGACCGCGGAAGTGGTAATTTGACTCCTCTGCCTTTTCGGTTTTAAGAAGAATGCTATACCAGAAAAAGGCTGGTGTGCAATACTGTAGTATGTTTGTTAGGTTTTCAAAAAACCCAACCGAAGGTGCCACCTAAGAAGCAAAAGAAAATCATGAAAGAGCAAAACACACGCTACATTTTTTGTGAAAAGTAGAAAATATAAAAAGATAACCTGTTAAGACACAAGTGCCGAGGGCCAGTTCTTGGAATGAAATCCGAAAGGGACTAAATTACAGTAAACTAATAAATTCCAAGGATAAGTACTGAACACCATTCCAGCAACTTACAGAGCAGCTAGGTGTTGCAATGACTGCAAGAAATATTGAATTATAAACAAAGCTTGCTCTTATGTCTTAGATTGTAAAAATAGGGGGGGGGGGGGGGGGGGGGTGATAAGCCTACATATCTGCAGTGGTAGATGATTCTGCCTAACTGACAGTATGTGCTTGAGTGGGTGAATGGGAATAATAAATGCTTCTCTATTTTCTACTTTTCACAAAAAAATGTAGCGTGTTTTGCTCTTTCATGCTTCTTAGGTGGCACCTTCGGTTGGGTTTTTTGAAAACCTAACAAACATACACCTAGCTGCTCTGTAAGTTGCTGGATAGTTTACTATCTATCTATCTATCTATCTATCTATCTATCTATCTATCTATCTATCTGTCTGTCTGTCTATCTATATATACAGACAGACAGACAGACAGACAGATAGGAAACGACCCCCCCCCCCTCCCGCCACACACACACACACACCTCCTAAAAAAAAAGTTAAAAAAGCAGTTTTCTTGCTGCCATATTTATACCTCCCCTTCCCCGCCCCATCTCCCCTTTACCCCCCTCCCCCCCCCCCCCCCCCTTCGCCTCACCCGTCCTTCCCGCCTAACTTTCCAACCTCCCTCCTCTTTCTTTCCTGTTAGCCGCATCCCTGCACGCCCGACTGCCCGCAGCCAGTACACGACACTTAATGGACACGTGTCACTTGATTGAGGACCTAATCAAGCGTGAACTCCGGCAGACTGCCTGGAGAAGTCGACAAGGCGCCAGAGCGTACAGAACCCTGCCTGACGGACCGTGGCTCTTTTGTGGCACAACGCCTGGGTGCTGGAGGTGGTGGCACTACAAGTGTGCCGCTGTGGGAAAAAGTGTGTCACCATGTGTCCTAAGTGATCCTGCTTGAAGTGCATTTTAGGATTCTCTGTGAATGTCTAAATATATACTTTCTCTGTGAATGTCTAAATATATACTTTTCTCTGTGAATGTCCAGAGTATACGTCTTTGCCTCTTATTTTTCTCTGTGAATGTCCAAAATATATGTCTTTGCCTCTTATTTTTCTCTGAGAATTTCTAACTATGTACTTTTTCTCTTCTAGTTCTTCTCTGTGAATGTCCAAGGATGAATTTCTCCCCTTTCATTTTTCTCATGCGAATGTCCAAAATATGCTACTTCCCCTTTAATTTTTCTTCGTGAATGTCCAAGACAAATACTTCTTCACCTCCTATTTTTCTCTGTGAATGTCCAAAACATACTGCGTTCCGTCTCATTTTTCTCTCTGAATGTCCAAATTTACATCTTCTTCCCTTCTTATTCTCGGTGAACGTCCAAAACGTCCACCCCTTCTCTTACTTTAGTCTCTGGGTGTATTTGTGAATGTCCAAAAACGTGCTTATTCCCCTCTTATTTTCCCCATTTTTTGTTTTTGTTTTTGTTCTTAGAAACAACCCATTTTTAGTACAGGCAATCCGAAGTCGCACAGTATGTATGTATATATCAAAACTTAATCACTAACTTCAGCATGTACATAAAACAATAGCAAAATATATGTGTGAAGAATATTGTAAACGAAAGGAATAAAACAACGATTTAACAGTCATAGTCAAACATCAGTTATGAAAAATTCCAATATTGACAAATGCACCCAAAGCATGGTCAAATGTTTCGGTAAAGGGTTGTTTTTATTTTGTTCTTGTTCAAGAAAGCAAGATATCGACCAGCCGCCGTGGCGAAGTGGTTAGCGTCGCGGACTCCCGGCTGGGAGGTCGTGGGTTCGAATCCCATCAGAAGTCATGTGGGTTTTTCTGCCCCGACCGGCTCCTACCCAGAGTTGAGTTTGCTACGGGCTCAGTTTGGGAAGACTGGGACCACACAGTCGAGTTTCATCCACTTAATGGATGCGTTTCTGAGAGTGTTGCTCAAATTTCCTGACCAACACTGCAGGTGCCTGTATCTCTCGGGCCTGGTTTGACGCAGGGATATATCATGAAAGGAAGCGTAGAGTACAGCCCTGTCATGTAGTCTCAGACCGAAATGGAAATCCGTAGCATCATCTTAATCATCCTCATTCTCATCGTTCAGCATTTAAAAAAAAAAAAAAAGATGTCTCAAGTTCTGTGGCCCTTCATGCCCTGCTCTCATGGTGACCTCAGTTTCGATGTCCTCTCCACGTCTGTGGCCTTGGTTTGGTTCCGTCGGGGTCACCGGTATCGGCGGGTACCATGGGGGCTGTCGTTGGACGGACGTGGTGGCGCCCTCCGGAGGGAGAGCTCACTCACGCCGGCTCCGCGACTAAACAATTATTGTCGTCAGTAGGGGGCTTAGTAGGTGGTGTCTTGCGTATGTTAGATCAGAACAGGCGCCACTGAACACCACTGAAGTGACTCGGCAGCAGTGCAGTGTCTCCTCCGGTGGGTTGCCTCTCGACGACTTGACGTTGACCGCTCCCTGTGGATTGCCGGTGCTGGGGCTGCGGCGGGGCCGACCGGGCTGTGGCTGCGGACGAGGGTGTCGGAATGAGCGGCGTGGTGCACTGCCTCTGAAGTCGCGCAGAGATTGGGACAGCAAAAAAAAAAAAAAAAAAAAAAAAAAAAAAAAAAAAAGTATATCTTATTCTGATTATATGCACATTATATGGAAATATCCCCCACCTCTCTCTCTCTCTCTCTCTCTCTCTCTCTCTCTCTCTCTCTCTCTCTCTCTCTCTCTCTCTCTCTCTCTCTCTCTCTGACAAAACTTTAATCCTGGTACGTTAGAAGTATAAAAGTTTGTTTTAGTATTTGACTATTTTTATTCCCCAATATACAACACACACACACACACACACACACACACACACACACACACACACACACACACACACACACACACATGCGCGCGCGCGTGCACGCACGCACGCACGCACGCACGCACGCACGCACACGCACGATCGCCATTCTCAGTGATACACGCACGCACGCACGCACACATATATCTATATCTGTCTATCTATCTGTCTATCTATCTATCTATCTATCTATCTATCTATCTATCTATCTATCCATCTATCTATCTGTCTATCTATCTATCTATCTACCTACCTATCCTCTCTCTCTCTCTCTCTCTCTCTCTCTCTCTCTCTCTCTCTCTCTATATATATATATATATATATATATATCATAGCCAGGAGAGAGTACAAAAATCTAGAATGAAAGGAAAAACACACATAATGACTCATTGTTAGGATCGCTAGTTGCGTTAGTTAATGATCAAA
>JADBJO010000057.1:695000-702500 GCA_016801955.1 Conus betulinus | reverse complement strand
TCATGAGATACAGAATTGAAAAATATAAACTCATACTTAACCATGAACCACTTGGATTTTCATGCCAGATTGCTTGCTTATGAAGCTTTGATTTCTAATACCTAGCTTGTTTAGTTACCGTCTCTGGAACAAGTCTTTCAGCATTAATATATAAATGAGTATGATGCATAATACAACAACAGTTACTAGACTAATCATATTATCTTTTTCCTTTTTTTTCTTTATCTTTTGCTGAGGATATCATGTGTGGCCGTTGTATGCTGCTGAAAATATTTCTGTATAGTGGTACTTAAGAAATAATGTACCTTATGATAATAACATATATTATCTTCACTTGCGGTAGCCCAACCCATTCTATCTTCCTGTTTCTTTGCTCGTCGTCTGTCTGTCTGTTGTTCTGTTTATCCGTCTGCCTTTCCTCTAGTATCTGTGTATGCATACGGATTTATCCTGAAATATATATACATGTTTTTTCTTTTTTCATCAAACGCATGTATACATCTCTTCTGGATTGTAATATTAGAACAATATGATGTATACAGGTTTATGTACATTTCTAATAGCATTGTCAATAAGCAACCATATGTTTTTTTATATACATAGACAATGCTATACTGAAACTCTCTCTCTCTCTCTCTCTCTCTCTCTCTCTCTCTCTCTCTCTCTCTCTCTCTCTCTCTCTCTCATTCTGTCTATCTCTCTCTTCTTTTTTTCATGTGTTTGGTTTTTAGCGCTTTGTGTATGTTTGTTTATTTATTTTTTTTTTTTGATTTTTATACCTAACTTTTAGTTATGAATGTTGTTGTTTTATTTCTTTTTCTTGTTGTTTGATTTCTTTGTAAGTATGTGTGTGTTTTTTTTTTTTCCCCTCTCTCTCTCTCTTGTATGTGGAATAACAATAAAAAACAAATAAAAATGTAAAAAAAAAAAAAAAAAAAAAAATCATGAGATGTTAATGATCACTAGGTTGATAAGGATGGAGTATTACTATTGAAATGTTTGTGGTAAAACATGTGAAACGGAAAACCATGGGGGAGGGGGGGGGGGGGGTGTAAACAGTCATTGAGTTTACCGCACAAATGTCCAGAAAGAAAACAAAAACACCCGAAGGTGCCGGTGGGACCCAGAGAAGTACAACAATTTCATAATAATTGTTTAAAAAAGAACTAAGAGCTCCTGTTTACAATCGACACAAATTTAGGCATCGAGAGAAAAACATGTTCAATGGAAAAAACGTAATTTCTATTTCGCTAGAAGTAAGGTTTCAACACATTATACCCTTCCTGAAGAATGTTTTACTAAATAAATGAGATCACCGTTTACCAAATTTTGATTACAACCCAGAAAAGCTACATGTTCTTTCAAATTGTAAGTAAATTTTGGAAAGCTCAATGTCAACAAATGACAGATGTTTGATAGAAACATTTTCCAGTCCATTGGATATAACAAAAAATGTTCAACCGATGCATTCTGTTGCTTGAGTCTTAAAGTATCCTCTCTCTCTCTCTCTCTCTCTCTCTCTCTCTCTCTCTCTCTCTCTCTCTCTCTCTCTCTCTCACCTCTTTGGTAATGACAATAAAATGTCAAAGTGTCAAAGTGTCAAAGTCCTCTCTCTTTCTCTCTCTCTCTCTCTCTCTCTCTCTCTCTCTCTCTCTCTCTCTCTCTCTCTCTCTCTCTCACACACACACACACACACACAAAGGTTCAACGCATGCGTGCCCGCTCGTCCACCACGCGCGCGCGCGCGCGCGCGTGTGTGTGTGTGTGTGTGTGTGTGTGTGTGTGCGTGCGTGCGTGCTTGCGCGCGCGAGTATGTGTGTATGTGTGTGTGTGTGTGTGTGTGTGTGTGTGTGTGTGTGTGTGTGTGTGTGCGTGTGTGTGTGTGTGTCTGTGTGTGTGTGTGTGTGTGTCTGTGTCTGTGTCTGTGTGTGTGCGTGCGTGTTTGCGTGCGCGCGCTCGCGCGCGCGCGTGTGTGTGCGTGTGTGTGTGTGTGTGTGTGTGTGTGTGTGTGTGTGTGTGTGTGTGTGTGTGTGTCGGCTGTATCTCATTACAGCTGTCAGAGTGGCTTGTGTTCATGTTGTTTATACAGGATACTGCTGTGGAATTATCAATCAGCAGTCGCACATGTTTTCCATCAAGATCTGCCTGGAAACACTTCAGTGCGAAATTAGCTGCCTTACGTTCAAGATAATTAATGTGAAAGGGAGTTTCAACTGGTAGCCACAATCCTCCAGAGCTCTGTGTCTTACATGCACATCCCCATCCTGTCATACTGGCATCTGACGTGACAATAACATCAAAATCTGGATGTGTGATGTCATCGTGAGCAGTATCTATATTACTTACCCATCACTTAAGTTCTTCTCTAGATAATGGAGTCAGCGTGGTATATCCATCAAAAATGTCCCTTTCATTTTCTCAGTGCAGCTTTTTTGTTGCCTTCTAAGTGACGATAACGTACTTACTGTAGGAAAACTTGCCGCCATTTTCCCAGTAACCTTGGCTAGTTCTCCGATAATTGGTTTGTTGGTTTTCAGTAGCTGGACACAGCAGTGTTTCAGATTGTCTTTCCTTTCAGGTGTCAAAGTGACTGTCATTGTTCTGGAATCAATAATCACCCCTAGATACTGAATAACCTGGGTTGGTTTAAGAGCTGATTTCTCTTGGTGTACAATGAAGCCGAGTTAACGAAAAAGCTGCACTGTGGCTTGGATATTCTCTATGCATTCTACTTCTGATTCTCGAAGGAGAAGAGAATCATCCAGTATATTGGTACAGACATGAATTTCTTGTCTCAGTTTGGCAAAGGCAAATATTTTGCTATATTTTCTTGGGGCAAGAGCCAGACCATGTAGCATGCAGTGGTATATTCCTAGAGTCGGTCTCTCCGTTTGGATCTGAGATACTTTCTAGGTGCTAGTGCTATGGGGATAGAGTAATAGGCATCCTTTAGGTCGATAGAAGCCATAAAACAAAAAGGTGTCACTATCTTCAGTGCAACATGTATCCATTTTGAAATGGTGAGAAGTAATATCTTGATTCATTTTTTTTTTTTCAATTCAGAATCATGCGGTTTGATCCATCCTTTTTTGGATTTGTAAACACAGGTGACACGTGTTGATCGTGTACAGGTGTACAAGGGGATACAACTCCTTTGATCTGAGTTTATTCACCTCACTGTCTACGATACTTATTTCCGTTTATTCACCTCACTGTCCACGATATTTATTTCCGCCTGATTCAAGCCAGGTTGTGTCCTACTAGAACAAGTGTGAGGGGATAACAGAGTGTTCTCTTCAAATTCCAGTGTGGCCTCTCTATCAACTGTAATATTCCTTGGTCGGTCGTAAGTGATTCCCATTTCAAATCATGTATGCTTGCTACCCATTGATCTACGAGATATATTAGTGCTGTGTGGGCATGAACAAGTGGCTCTAAATCAAGACGGTTGAATTGGAGCAGGTCGTATTTTAAAATATGGGAAATGAGATATAATATGTTTTTTTCTGGTGGCTTTGAAAAATAGATAAAAGTTAAACGAGTCTATAATTTGAGGGATTCGTTTCATGTTCAGATTTAAAAAGTGGTATTATTTTAGCTTGTTTGAGAATGTTGGGAATATAACTTTAACCAATACAAAGCTAATCTAAAATAAGTCAACGTGTCAGTAATGAGAGAAGCACTACGTTTTGGAATTTCCCCATCCAATTTATTAAGATAAAAACTTCAAGTATCTATCTATTATAAAAAGATGAAAGTAAACATCATGAATAGTCACTAGAGGATTGATCATGGATTCACATGAGTCTTTCATCAGTTTTAAGTCATTCACCTTGGAACTATCTTTCTAAACTAATTGATCGGCAATGCTAAAAAAAAAAATTGTTTAAACTAAAATATCACCATAAATTTATGCAGAACGGCAGATGTTTTGTCTGAATTCTCACGTGTACAAATGTTTATGGTCTAAAACGTTTCTGGATTATTTTAGGGCATCTACAATCTAAGTCCTATAACATTGCTTCTTTAAACTAAGCAACATTGAAATAACTTTATTTCTTTGCTTTGAACTCTTTATATATATATATATATATATATATATATATATATATATATATATATATAATATATATATATATATATATATATATATATTTTTTTTTTTTTTTTTTTTTAAAGCAAGCTATATCTTAACTGCATTGCTTCTTAAATTTCAGCCGTTAACCAAGGAGCGAATATTTGACCTCTTACCTTTAAATGGGCACGCTTGCTGTGGATGTCTACAAAAGTTTAATATGAAAATTGAAAAGGTTGACCAGGATCAGTATATTGATAAATATGACATAATGATGATTGAGCAAAATCATATAGGAAAGAATTCTTATAAGAGTTAGCTTTTTTTTTTTTTTTTTTTTTTGCTGTCCCATCTTCAGTGCCACCTCAATGGCAGTGCGCCCATGCCGCTCATTCCAATACCCGTCCACAGCCGCAGCTCCGCCGCTGCCCAGGCATCGGTAATCCACAGGGAGCAGTCAATGTCAAGTCGCCAAGAGGCAACCCACCGGAGGAGACACTGCACTGCTGCCGAGTCACTTCGGTGGTGTTCAGTGGCGCCTGTTGTGATCCAACATACGCAGGACACCACCTACTAAGCCCCCTGCTGACGACAATAAATGCTTAGTCACGTAGTCGGCGTGAGTGAGCTGTCCCTCCGGAGGCGCCACCACGTCGGTCCAACGACAGCCCCCATGGACTCGCCGATACCAGTGACCCCGACGGAACCAAACCAAGGCCATAGACGTAGAGAGGACATCAAAACTGAGGTCACCATGAGAGCAGGGCATGAAGGGCCACATAATTTGAGACTTTTTTTTTATGTTGATCGATGAAAAATGAGGATGATGAAGATGCTGCTACATATCTCCACTCCGGTCTGAGACTACATGACAGGGTGTAATCTAAGCTTCCTTTCATAATATATCCTTGCGTCAACCAGGCCCAAGAGATACAGACACCTGCAGTGTTGGTCAGGAAATTTGAGCAACACTCTCAGAGACGCATCCATAAAGTGGATGAAACTCGACTGTGTGGTCCCAGTCTTGCCAACTGAGCCCGCAGCAAATTCAACTCTGGGTAGAAGCCGGTCGGCGCAGAAAAATCTCGCATGACTGATGGGACTCGAACCCATGACCTCCCAACCGGGAGTCCGCGACGCTAACCACTTCACCACGACGGCTGGTCAAAATTGGCAAATGATCTATACGCGATGACTTTGTGTTTAGGTCTAGGAATTCTAACGCCTTGTTGAAGCCAAATCATACCCACAGGCGCGTGGTCACTACGGTCACAACGTGGAGAACATGTTTCTATAATGTTTTTTTTTTCTGACATAAACATGATCAGTGTTTTGGATGTCGCAGAAACTTGCGTTGGAATATCAGTTAGTTGAAACAGGCCTGATTATTACACGTTTACACCCCATCCATTATAACTTTCTAAGGGGTCCATGTTAACTCACTGAAAAAAAAATCATTTCATTTTAGGCAAGTGAATCAGTTTCTCTTATTTTTGCTGAATTTTTCATGTCAGTCAATACGGTCAAGGGTGTGTGTGTGTGTGTGTGGGGGGGGGGGGGGGGGGGGGGGGGGGGGGGGGGGGGGGGGGATGGGGATGGGGGTCGTGAGAGGGGGTGTGTCTCTCTCTCAATCTTTTCATATATATATATATATATATATATATATATATATATAGAGAGAGAGAGAGAGAGAGAGAGAGAGAGATAGATAGATATGGAGATGAAAGTACGATCCGGTTCCTAAAGAAGCTCTTTGACAGGCGAAAGTTTGATTTATAAAAAAAAATAACTCCGTGGGCGGTGTTGACGACTTATTGCTCATTACCCATATATATATATATATATATATATATATATATATATATATATATATATATATATATATATATATAAATCTTGAGAAGCATTTATTATTCCCCATTCACCCACTCAAGCACATACTGTTAGTTCGGCAGAATTATCTACCACTGCAGATATGAATGCTTATCTCAGCAACTTACAGAGCAGCTTGGTGTTGCAATGACTGCTCGGTACTTATCCTTGGAATTTATTGTTTTATTGTAATTTAGTCCCTTGCGGATTCATTCCAAGAACTGGCCCTCAGCACTTGTGTCTTAAGAGGTTATCTTTTTATATTTTCTACTTTTCACAAGAAGAAAATGTGTAGCTTGTTTTGCTCTTTCATGATTTTCCTTTGCTTCTTTGGTTGTTTTTTTTGAAAACTCAACAAACATACTACGGTATTGCACACCAGCCTTTTTTCTGGTATAGCATTCTTCTTAAAACCAAAAAGGCAGAGGAGTCAAATTACCACTTTCCGCGGTCACTGAGGAGAAACAATCAGGTTTCGAAATATCGGTATCTGACCAGGAGTTATATGTTAGTGAGTTTTCCTCCCCATTGGAGATGGTCTCCTGCTTTGGAGATTGATATAAGCTTGCTGAGCGTTCATTTTGAGAAGCATTTATTTATTCTCCATTCACCCACTTAAGCACATACTGTCAGAATCATCTACCACTGCAGATATGAAGGCTTATCACCCCCTATTACTACAATCTGAGACATAAGAGCAAGCTTTGTTTATAATTCAATATTTCTTGCAGTCATTGCAACACCAAGCTGCTCTGTAAGTTGCTGGAATGGTGCTCGGTACTTATCCTTGGAATTTATGTTATATTATAATTTAGTCCCTTGCAGATTCATTCCAAGAACTGGCCCTCAGCACTTGTGTCTTAAGAGGTTATCTTTTTATATTTTTCTGGTGCTTGGTACTTATCCTTGGAATTTATTGTTTTATTGTATGTATATATATATATATATATATATATATATATATATGTGTGTGTGTGTGTGTGTGTGTGTGTATTTAAAATTGTACACACACACACACACACACACACACATATATATATATATATATATATATATATATATATATATAGAGAGAGAGGAGAGAGAGAGAGGAGAGAGAGAGAGAGAGAGAGAGAGAGAGATTTAATTGTTCAGCATTATATATACATATATTGAATTATAAGAAAAGCTTACTCTTATATTTATATAGGTATATATATATATATATATATATATATATATATATATCTCCAAAAGAAAAAAAGACTAACAATTCTTCAGTCGTTATAGTAATGACTTGGCAAAGATTTGAACTTTTTAGGGGAAAAAAAAGGTTGAAGATGAAGAAAATATATATACATTGAATGATAAGCAAAGCTTGCTCTTATGTCTTAGATTGAAAACAAACAGGGGGAGATAAGCATTCATATTAGCAGTGGTAGATAATTCTACCTAAGTAACAGTATATGATTGAGTGGGTGAATGGAAAATAATAAATACTTCTCAAAATGGGCCTTCAGCAAGCTGAATTCAATATTTCTTGCAGTCACTGCAACACCAAACTGCTCTGAAAA
>JADBJO010000057.1:675000-685000 GCA_016801955.1 Conus betulinus | reverse complement strand
TCACTATGTTTACCGGGAAAAAAGTCTTTTATTCTATGATATTGTTTAGCTTTTGTGCGTAGGGCCCTTTTTCCGAACATGGTATAGCTAAAAATGTATAGTAAAATGTCCTTATTGACCAGCTGGGGGTGGAAGCGAACCAGATTGTTCATCATCCTCTCTCCCATCCCTTTGCATTTGGCTCTGAGAAACTCCTCCCAAAAGGGGATGTTACCGAAATCAGGGAAAACATGAAGTGTTTTCTTTACTTCCAGGAAGCCTTCTTCCCCTTGACAAGTCTTGGGCAGATTAGAGACCTCTCCCCTCCACTCCCATCTTCTCACCCTATTTTGGAAACACTTCATTTGTGGGAAAGGAATGTCTGTATTGTTGTCTTCAGTGGAGAGCTCCCCTGCGCGTCAGGCAGATGTTTTCCGCTAGATGATGGATAGCTTGTATTTTGCGTGGAAGCATTTTGAGTGTACCTCTCTCTCTCTCTCTCTCTCTCTCTCTCTCTCTCTCTCTCTCTCTCTGGTTTGACAAGAAGCCTCAGGGTGCCATTTGTCGAAGCTGCGAAGAGTGTTTTTGCTGACGGAAAACTCGGTGTCAAGCTGGAACATTGCAGGTGAAGGCAGCAACACCGTCGTCGTCCTACGACTCAAGCCCGTTGGCCCTGTGACAACAACAATGGCGGATCCTGAATTGAACCGAGCAACACGAGTTCAACATTACAGAAAGAAACCGCCCAGCCAGGTGCGACGAGACCAGGCAAGAGCAAAACAGCAAAACAGACGGCTGGAACAGGTTGGTGTTGAAATCGAAAACATTTGTGAAACGAATGAACTGGTCTGTTCGACACGGAATTCGAAAATTATGGTACACAGAGCAGCACACGTGATGTTTACGAACAACACATCAAGCCTACACCCGCTGACAGCGAACCCGACACGCCGGATGTTCAAGACAATCTTCCGCCGCTATGCTCTGGTCGGTCGGAATGCGACATCGTTCATCAGGAAATCGAGCACTCTGTCATCGACACAGGCCTTGACCACTCTATAGACAGAACAGTGGCAGGCTTTGACACGAGAGTAGTAAAAAGACTATATCGCAACTTTGACTAATCGACAGATACAAAGGCGGTTGCGAGATAAGAACAGGAACACTGCATTCAGAAAGATTGTGCTTGAAAAGTCAGATGAGGTGGGTGTGTTGCTCTGTGAATCGGATGACATTATTTTAGAATATTCAAGCGATCCGAGTTTGGAGGACGGCTGTGTGTTTCTGGTATGTCAAGCAGGAAGACAGGAACATGTCATCGGAAGTACGTGTGAAGCTGGCCCACCTGCGGAAAGGAAGACGTGCCAACAACACACAGCACGCAGAGATTCAAGCACGTGCTCTACGGCGGTTGCACGCTCTCCGCGGCCTGGTCCAATTCTACCTTGGGTGACTGTCCTCCTGTGAACTGATTGTGCATACATATCAGGGACATTTTGTTATTCACGATTTTGCCATCTAATGTGAAAGACCAACAACATTACTATGGTTCCATGTCAATGAAATCGCGTCGCGTTTTGTAAATGTACATCGCGCCGACTTGCTACATGGGCTGTATAGCCTAATAGCAATAAATTTCGTTCATTCGTTCGTTCGTTCTCTCTCTCTCTCTGTCCAGTACAAAACTACAATCGAACACCCTCCAGATATGTTTGACTTCCAAAGTACCCCGCTCGGTGACAATTATTCCATGGCCATGCTCCCAATTCCTGTGGATAGATGGGTGTGAGGATTGATGTTTCCTTTATTCGAAATATATGTGGATTTAAACTTACGTGTTGTGTCCTGCTGCCTGTTACCTGGGAGGTTACTCGGTGAAATTTCTATTTGCATTTTCTCCCAAGCTTCCCAGATTGCCTTACTCACACCCACATACACACAAGCAAATAGTGTATGACATACTGTTGTGTATTTTACATGTATTGAGTACGCTCTACCACATGAAACAGTAGACAAACGTACGATAAGAAAGTTTAATTGCACATGAAAATATGGTAACAAAAAGAAGAGAGAAGAACTGACTGATACATTATAATGAAAAAGCACGCAGACTGATAATCTTTATTACAGTAAAATAACAAGGATTCAAAAGCAAGCCACAAAAAGATGACTAAAGTAGCTAATACTGATGCGGAAGAAAACAAAATGTAAAACAAATAAATAAGAATTACGGTATGTTGTTAAGAGCCCAGTCAAGCAGGGGATGACTTAACAAGAGCTGATAACAAATTAAACTTCATTCACAAATGGGACACATAAAAAGAAGAACGAGGAAAGTGGAGAGAGAGAGAGAGAGAGAGAGAGAGAGAGAGAGAGAGAGAGAGAGAGAGAGAGAGAGAGAGAGAGAGAGAGAGAGAGAGAGAGAGAGAGAGAGAGAGAGAGAGAGAGAGAGAGAGAGAGAGAGAGTTTTCAAAACGATCGAGTTTTCACGCTCCCCTCCCACAAAAGCAAGTACTCTTCAATTTGAACAACACATAGAACAAATAGAATCCCTTCCCTTTTTCGTACAGCAGTTCCGCCCTGCACCCCTCCCTCGTCCCATAACACACAGGAATTCAAACAGAATCTTTCAACGGATCCAGTGCAACACAACCTGGGCGGAGACACTGGGTTAGAACTGTGTGGGGGAACAGCTGGAAGTCTGCCCGCAAAGCGATTCACAAATTGATCGCTGCAAGGTCTTCCACTCAGGAAATTGTGGGGAGCATTGGTATGGTCCGCCCAGTCGTCCCTGAGGGAAGAAAGGGTGAGGTGCTAACGGTGGCCTGTGTTTCCACGAATCGTTTCGGCTGTTACTGTTGTCTGGTGTCGCTGAGCACTTAAAGTGAATTACATACAATGTAGTTTCACGGTGTTCGGGGAACACTACAATCGGCAGCCTTCCAGTTCCGGTGAAGTTTACATGCTATTATTCCATGGTCAGCGCAGAGCAGTGATGGAAACATCAGTATAACATACCCAAATACACACCTTGTAAATGCCGTTTCTGTCATTTCATTCATGAGTACAATAGTTATACGACTTCAAAAAACACCTATCACATGTATCCCCCAACATTGCCAAACAGTCTCTATGCAAGTGAAATAAAATTTGTAGAGAGATATCATGTGGAAGGACATTTAGTTCTACTGTACATGGCATGGACCTTCTGTGGCTTTGCCTGCCACAGTCCATAATTCGCATCTTTTAACATCGATCTGTAAACGTGACTGTTTGAGCAGACTTTTATATAGTGCTCCACATTTTGTGCGTCTGCTTTTCTTTGTCCCTCAAAAGTTACTTCACTCTTGAGGCCCATGCATACTAACGTGTGTAATGTGCTCTCTCTCTCTCTCTCTCTCTCTCCTCTCTCTCTCTCTCTCTCTCTCTCTCTCTGTGAGAGAGAGAGATAGAGAGAGAGAATGTGTGTGTTTACGCAGGTGCTCGCATGCATGCTTGTGGGTGGGTGGATGGTGAGTGGGCGTGTGTGTGGTGTTGTAGTGTGTGTGGTGGTTGTGTGGTGAGGTAGTAGTATACAGAGAGAGAGAGAGAGAGAGAGAGAGAGAGAGAGAGAGAGAGAGAGAGAGAGAGAGAGAGTTGATTCGCTGGCAAAATAAATGTCACTTTGATCTCAAAACAACAGACCATCTGACAAAAGGCTTCGCAATAATATACAATAATAAATGTGTTGATAGATAAATGCTAAAGGCACGTTATGTTTAACTGCATCAATGTTATCAACGTAACGCATACTATTGCAGATAGCTTTCATGCTAATGCTCTTTTACTATTTATTTCACCGACGAGGTCTTCTTTCATCCGTGCCGTTGGTTTGTTGGTCTGTCTGTGAACAAGATTACATAAAATAACATACCGCCTCTTCAATTTCGTGTTCACACTGTACTTCCAGTTGTTCAGCCACGAGCAAACTTTGCGCTCAGGTGGAAGTGGTGAGTGGCCGACTGTTAGCTGTCCTGCTTGAATAAGACCCAACGCTGACTTTTGTAATGTGCAATTTTAATTTGTTTCCTTTGTAATTTGTTTTTTGTTTTGTCTGGAGGCCCAGTTATTTTGTTTTTTGCTCTGGTTTCAGTTTCCGCTTGCAGTCATCCCACTTTGAAATGTGCAGTTCCGTCAGATTTGAGACAGAATTCGGCAAATGGTCAGCAGACGAATTTCAAAATCGCTTTATTTGCAAAGCAACACGTTTCAACAAAAGATCTTACGATGAGATACAGACAATAACACATACATGTTACTATAGAATGCATATTAGCTTCAGATTCATCCATGTTAACGCTACTACATATGTAGAGTTTCAGTATATCACAAAACATCTAGCTTCAATATCTCTTGACATTTTTATCCATTTTCCTATACCTGCTTACTCGTTGAATAAGGCCTATATTTTATTCAGCCAGTGAAACAAAATGACAGCTGTCAAAACGTAAAAAGCTATATACACAACCTGTTATCTAGACTTGCTACTTCTGTGAGCGTTTCAGACGTCTTGAACGTTTAAGTCAGAACTCTCTCTCTCTCTCTCTCTCTCTCTCTCTCTCTCTCTTTCTCTCTCTCTCTTCATATTTTTTCTTTTTTTTTTTTTTTACTGCTTCTTCTTCTCTTGGGATGCAAAGTAAAACCAAGTTCTTCTTTCTTTTCCAGCTATAGCCATTCTCATCAGATAGTACACGACTACAGCAAACAGATAAGGTGCAAGTGTGTCTCCTTGAAGTACCCCTGCTGAGATTTTAAAGTATTCTGTTTCGCCATCAGGGAAAGGACTTTAGCTCGAGTACCCTCGTATAACGTGCTAATGGCTCTCACTATCTGGTCAGGAATGCCGTATGCTTCTAAAATCTTCATCATTTTCCCGCGATGTACACTGTCAAACGCTTGGCTGAAGTCTACAAACACAGTGGTTGCCTTGAGAAAAAGTCGACGATATCCTGATGACAGCTTGACAGATCTCGACTTTGCTGATGACTACTGCTATCCATTGAAATACCACAAGCAAAGAGGCTACTGGAACAGGTTGAAGTTGAAGTAGCTAAAGTTAGACTGCAGTGCAAATCTAAGAAAACGAAAGTGATGATTTACAGCGGAAGTAGTGAAAACAATAAAGAAATCTATTAGCGGGGGAGATATAGAGCAAGTCACCAATTTCAAGTATCTGGGCGGATGGATGGGAAGTGGTCAGAAAGATATCTCTGTTCGAAAAGTCCTTGCTTGGTCTGCATGTCACAAGCTGAAGATGATATGGACTTCTAACTTGAAAAAAGAACTAAAGATTCGTCTCTTTATATCCACTGTCGAATCTGTGTTGCTCTACAACTCGGGAAACATGAACCTTAACAAAGCAGATGGAGAAAAAAGTCTTGATGGGATGTATACCCACATGTTGAGGATGTCTCTTGGAAGCAGCACATGACTAACGAAGAGCTATATGGACACCTCCCTAAAGTTAGTGACAAGATAAGAACACGTAGGCTTTGCCTAGCCGGTCACTGTTTCAACATCCAGAGGATGCTGCTTCACAGCTTGTACTGTGGCAGCCAACTGGGGGGAGAGCGAACAGGGGAAGTAAGACAACAGACTTCATTGATCTTCTTAAAGGGACGCGCTGGCCTCAAAAAACATGGATGAGATCAAGGCAGGTATGTTTGGCAGCAGTAAGTGGAATGAATACGTCTCGATCGGGAGATCGGCCTAACTGAACTGAACAGAATTCTTCTGCTGCTGCTGCTTCTCTCTCTCTCTCTCTCTCTCTCTCTCTCTCTCTCTCTCTCTCTCTCTCTCTCTCTCTCTCTCTGATACAGATATGATACTGTTCAGTATCACAACTGATAAAATAGAATGCGAAATCCAAAGTTAATATGATCTAAAACCAGCAAACTCTTTTGCACAGGACCTCACAATAAACACTGGCGTAAAGGCTAACAGATTAAATAGCCCTTGGAAATGTCGGGTGTCTGTGAATAGGTCGATAGAAAAGCCAGCTTATCATTGTTTGCATAAACCTGCAGCACAAGCTGGGGGAACATTGAGTAGTCTCACGCATCTCCAATATTCACAGCATTTCACTTTCTTCTTTTCTTTCTTTCTTCATTCCCTGCTCCCCCCCCCCCCCCCCCCCCCCCCCCCCTTGCTTCTTATTTTTCCGGTCCTTCGCTGCATTATACAGGCAACCTACTTGACCAGGCAGTTTCCACGACAAGTGACAAAGCGTTAAAAGCAATCTTGCACAACCTCTTCTCCAGACTTGCCGCCTCTGTATGCGAATCAGTCCTTGGCGAAATTCAAGTGATAACACACACACACACACACACACACACACACACACACACACACACACACACACACACACTCTCTCTCTCTCTCTCTCTCTCTCTCTCTCTCTCTCTCTCTCTCTCTCTCTCTCTCTCTCTCCCGACTTCAACCGCTGTCGTAGAAGCTAACTGAGATACGAATTCTTCAGTGCTCACACTTTCTCTCATTTACAACAATCTGTCTGTCTGTCTGTCTGCCTGCCTGTCTGTCTGTCTGTCTGTCTGTCTGTCTGTCTGTCTGTCTCTGACTTCAACTGCTGTCGTTGAAATTAACTGAAATAAGATTTCCTCCTCAGAGTTGACATTTTCTCGCATTTAAAACAATCTGTCTATCTGTCTGTCTCTGTCTGTCTTCTCTGCTTTCTTTCTGTCTGTCTGTCCAGCTCTCTGTCTGTCTGTGTCTCTGTCCATCCGTCTGTCTGTCTGTCTGTCTCGCCGATCGAAGAAGTAGGAAAATGCTGTTTTCTATCCATTACTAAAACAAAAATCAAGCACACAATTGTGCACAAGAAGCAGCTGGCATAATTGTACACAGGAAGCAGCAAACATAATTGTACACAGGAGGTAATCAGCATAATTGTACACAGGAATAAACTTGAAAAATGACGCACGGCAAAGGTTTTTTTTTTTCCCAGATTCCACAGCTGTACTACATGGGCCAATGGAAGTAACAGTCAATCCATGCTCACCCCTCTCCCGTATCCAACAAGCTCTGGTGGCCTGCTACACCACCACTACGATCGTTCGTTCTTCGCGACAGGAATGTCCGCTGTTACTGAATACAGATTATGAAAGAGAAATCCGAGTAATCCAAGTAATTCGAATTATTTGGAACCTGCTATCAGTTGAGGGGGGGGGGGGGGGGGGGGGGGGCACCTTCAAGGAAGATGTGGTTGGATGATTATTGTTTATGGGTGTGTGAGTTACAGCAACAAAATCTACAGTTCATGCTTGCGAAATGATCATGGAAGGGGATTTCTGAGGAACAGAAAATGCACACAGAAATCATGAGTTCTGTACAAGAATTAAGCCGACATATGTTAGACGATTTCGGACGTGATTCACATCTCAACCATTCATACCATCAACAAAAGAATTGCAACAAGATACAAAAGAAAAGCAGGAAAACTGTTGTGGAGTTAAACACACCAATGCCAACATTATCGCTTTAAATTGTGTGTGTGTGTGTGTGTGTGTGTGTGTGTGTGTGTGTGTGGATGACGCTGGGAGACGTTTGAAGTTGCACATAGCATCACTACCCGAGACGTTTTTCTTTACATTTAACCTTAAAGTTTTCTTTTTTCTTTCTTTCTTCGTCTCTGAGTTTTGGCTTTTGTGTTGGGTGTAGGTAGGCTAATATGTCACCTTTCTGACCATGCCAACTCTCTGACAATTGACACGTGCATAAAAACCATGTCGTCTTGACTTGCAGCCTGTTTGCATAAACCTGCAGCACAAGCTGGGGGAACATTGAGTAGTCTCACGCATCTCCAATATTCACAGCATTTCACTTTCTTCTTTTCTTTCTTTCTTCATTCCCTGCTCCCCCCCCCCCCCCCCCTCCTATATATATATAGAGAGAGAGAGAGAGAGATAGAGAGAGAGAGAGAGTAGAAAGAAACTCGTGGAGAGCGTGGCAGCAGAGAGTCCTCAGAAAAGAAGCCCCCTTCAAGCAAGTGTTTTGTCCCTTATCTCCTGACACTCTAGGGGGGTTGGGCCACACCCGGTTCATGACTCCGGATGTCCCTCTGCTGCCCCCTTTTTTTTTTTTTTTCCCATCTTGGGACGAGCCATGGCTGGGATTCGAACCCATGCCCCTCTGGACATGCTCATTTTTCCGCTTAATGACTCGCGCACTAACCACTGAGCCACTGGGACACCTGATATTGTAGGAAAGTTAAGCCTTATGAAGTTCACGTTTGTTCCTCCTTGACCAGATCCAGCTTGAACACCTCTCTGCTGCTTCTGCCATTGCTTTCAGGGCTCTGTTTTTTTTTCCTCCCTGCAACTGAGAGCTGTTTCATGAGGCTGTATGCAGGCGTTCCTATAAACCCCCTAGCTCCAATTTCTGCAGTGAGGACTTTGACCTGATAGCCTTCTCTCCTTAGGCTGTTTGCCAGATCAGCATACTTTTCAGTCTTGCAGATTTGAGCTGCCTCCATTCTGTTCTCATATGGCACCGTGAGCTCGATCATGATCAGCTGCTTGGTTGACTGAGAGTGGACTACTATGTCTGGTCTCATGCCACTCTTGCTGATGATCTCTGGGTGACTCTTCCATTCTGGGAGGTCTGCAGTGCACTCCCAGTCATCTGCCCCCGTCCAGCAGACTCTGCCTGCATGTTCCAAGTGGCACTGTTGTTCTTGGCCATGATTCGCTGCCTCCTCCCGTGAAGAATGTAGCGGGTGCTTTTGGAGTCCTGATTTTCCCTTTTGTGGTGTTGGTACTAGCCCAGACTACTTGTACAATCTCTTTGAGCACTTGGTTGTGCCTCCATGTGTACCTTCCTTGAGCCAGGGCTACTTTACATGAGCTTAGGACATGCTCCACTGTTTGTTTTTCATGGCAGAGGGGGCATGAAGGATCGTGTGTGTTTTTCCCCACTTCACCAGGTTTGCATTTGAGGGCAGAAGGTCATATGCAGATCTGAGAATGAAGCTGATCCTGAGAGGGGCCATGTGGCAGATGTCATTCCGAGTGAGACTTCTTTGGAGTGCATTCTCCCACGTTGTCCATTGCCCTTGCTGGCGCTGCTGGACTGCTTTTGGGTGTCTTTTTTGGTCTTCTTCTTTTCTCATCTCCTGAATCATCATGTCTCTTTTGGCTTTTCCTTTGGCCTTTGACCACCATTCAGTTTTGGTTACCCCCAGTCCTTTTCTGTTGGTCTGTATATATATATATATATATATATATATATATATATATATATATATATATATATATATAACTGACTAATAAATTCCAAGGATAAGTAACCGAGCACCATTCCAGCAATTTACAGAGCAGCTTGGTGTTGCAAAGACTGCAAGAAATATTCAGTTATAAAACAAAACTTGCTCTTATGTCTTAGAGTGAAGAAATAGGGGGAGATAAGCATTCATATCTGCAGTGGCAGTTAATTCTTCTGCCTAACAGTACGTGCTTGAGAGGGTGAGTGGGGAATAATAAATGCTACTCAAATGAGTCTTCAGCAAGCTTGTAGTCTCCACAGAGGAGACCCTCTCCAATAGGGAGGAAACTCACTAACATATGTAACTCTGGGTCAGATACCGGTATTTCGAAACCTGATTTGTTTCTCCTCAGTGACCACGGAAAAGTGGTAACTTAACTCCTCTACCTTTTCGGTTTTAATAATAATAATAATGATAATAATGAATACTTGTATAGCGCCTACTCTCGGCTAGAGACCAAGCTCTAAGCGCTTTACAATCAAAACTCATTTACACAACAGGCTGCCTACCTGGGTAGTGCCGACTGAAGAGCTGCCAGCCGACGCCTCATTCAGTCGTTTCCCGTGTCATCCAGTCACTATCGTTCAATATCGATTACTCATTTCCTTTACTTCCTTCATTTTTTCCATTTCTCACGCAGGGTGCATGCTATGTATAACGTGTCAACCATACCAACGGCCAAACTGGCCTACTCTTCTGAAT
>JADBJO010000057.1:655000-670000 GCA_016801955.1 Conus betulinus | reverse complement strand
TATAAACCGGTTTTGGTTCTGTACGGTTCGGTAAACCGGTTCGACTTTCTGGCTGCCGGTTAACCGGGAATAGAAACTTTTGAGAAACAGTAAATAGAAAGAAAACTACATGTTCCGAGAAACCCCATAGAGCCTTTTCTGTGAAATTTGAGGTCTGTGACGTGATCGTGCGGCAGCCTACACCCAAAGCCAGTGACCACTGCAGCAGTGAAAAAGAAGAGCCAGGCACATCAGCGACGCCCCCCCTCCTCCTGCTGTTGAAGCCCAGCTTGAGGTACAGGAACTCGGTGAAGGGCCAGCCAGCGTGAAAATGGAGGTTACTGAGGCCACCCCAGCAGCTGAATCGGCAAGCAGCAAGCCCTCCTGTCTTCTGGATTCCCTTCTCAATGATGTGTACGTCACCCACGTGGAGCCGGCAAAGGGGACGTATCAGTTGTGCACTGAGGAGGTTGAGAGAGGCACCGTGAGGAGAGAGGCATCAAGATGAACGAGAATCCATTGTTGTGGTGGGAAAAAAAAAAAAAATGAGCCTCGCTACCCACTGCTCGCACGTGCGGCAAAGATATACTTGAGCATCCCAGCAACTAGTGTGCCCTCTGAGAGGGTGTTTTCTACTGCAGGGGACATCCTGACTGAGCAGAGGGCTCGTCTCAAGCCAATGCAGCTGGACAGACTCCTGTTCTTGAATAAGAACATGGAGTGACATGTGTTCCAAATCTCAGCAGAAAACATTTGCAGAATTTATTTTCAGACTATTCTGTGTTTTTGAAAAAGTGAAATTTACCTGAAACAGCAGGAAAATGTGATTTAGTTTTCGTTATTTTGTGCAATATTGTAGCCTGCTCAGAATTCGTCTACGTGACACTCGTTACTCGTTGGTAGGCATCACCAGATAAGGCATGTGATTCGTTCAATTAGTTTGTGATTAAATATTTTGATTCATAGTCTGTTTATTTACTTGTTCACTGAGCATCTCTCTCTCTCCCTCTCTCTCTCTTCTCCCTCCATCTCTCTCTCTTAAATTGACCGATGCTATGGGAATTTATGATGATTATTCGTTTCTGTGTCGGGTCATCAAGTTCGCGGTTAACCGGTTCAAAAAAAAACCGGTTCGTGCGAAAAAAAAAAAACGCGGTAAAAACCGGTTCGACTTTCAGAACCGGTACCCAACCCTAATATCTAACAAAAGGCGTCGAAAGAGCTTCAGAAATAGAGAGACCAAATCAGTCAGATGAAACAAGCTAGGCCCTATCGAATCGATAATTGACGCTCTACGGAATCTGAGTTGGGCATTTTGACACAGCTAAAACAAATGGCTGAAGTGCTTTCGTCTCTGTGTGTTCCATATCAGCAGTGGAAATGACTGTGCGGGCGCAAAGAAAGCTGCAGGCAATGAACGCAGCTGCAACAACAGATTCAGATCTAATCGGCTCAAAAAAAGGTTAAGAGACGCTCAAACACAAACTGACATGAAAAACTTCGATTCATATGCCGATGCAGTAAAAACACAATCCGGCAAGTGGGAATGGCAAGAGTTAGGGAAAAAAAATCAAGAAAATATAATAAACAAAGAAAAACCAAGTACAGTACTGACTGCCAAACGCAAAGTGTTCACAATCAATGACCTCACTTAATGATGAAACAGTGAAAACCAAAATTCAGCCTGAAAGGACTATTGTGAAATGACTTTGAATATTTCAGCCTTGTGCAAACAAGTAAAATTGATGTGTGAAAGTGCACTAAACTTGTGTGTCAGTTCTTTGTTGTTCAATCAGTATTGAATGTTTGAACCTCTATTTAATTATGTCTCTCTCAGAGCTGCAAGTAACTTTAAGAGTACAAATCTAAGGAAACTTAACCCTGAGCCATTATTGAGTATTTTAACAGTCCTGAGAAATAAAAAAAATCTTTGATGACTAGTACCGGAAAGTTGCTCCTGCACTTCTAGTCTTGTAGTCATGGAAGATCAGGCCACAAAGATCACAATGGAGAGGTTGTGACAGGTCGGCATGATCATTGAAGTCTGTGTCTCAGGTGTGACTGTGGCTTCAGAGTCAGGGCATGAAGGAAAAACAGTATTATGTTTGTGCCAGGTAAAGTAGGTTTAAACACAGCCTGACAGAGCTCAACTACACGTAAATGTGTGTTTATGAATGGTAAATTGAACTACAGCCACGTGTATATCACTAGAAAGAGTGGACACCGTATACTACTTCGTAAACAGTCATTGTTTCTGAATGGTTACTTCATGGTAGGTGAATGGTAAATGTGTCAAATCTTGCCATGAATGATTCGCAGTTGTGGATGTGGATCCACGTGTATATCACTAGAAAGAGTGGACACCGTATTGATATACTTCATAAACAGTCATTGTTTCTGAATGGTTACTTCATGGTAGGTGTGTTCAGTGGAAAATGTGTCATAATCTTGCCATGCGGATCATGATTCGCAGTTGTGGATGTGGATCCACGTCACGTGTCTCCACCCATGGGCAAATTGTCAAAAGTGTAATTGACATGATCATTAATGCAGCTTTTTTTCTTTTTATGAACCATTTCATCTTCAATCCAAATGTGATAAAGGCTGTTTTTTTCTGAGCGACAGGTCTGAAAGGATGTCTTGTCCAATAATTGCTGCTACTGTTTCCAACTCACCATCAATTCTCAACTGCGAAGCTGACAGTTTGAGTTTGAACTATTAGTGGGACAGACACCCCTTACTGTCCACCAAGCCCTGAATAAGTACACTGTGTCAGTTCAGGAAACGTTAAGGCTGTAGAAGCAGAGAGAGGCGCTTTGCCCTTAACAATGTCATGACCTAGACACACGTGAACGTCAAGCAGTTCACCTGCCCTACGGCCTTAAAGCTTTGATCATCAATAGAAACGTCGAGTCCTGTGATTTGTAAAGCCATCATTGGCAGGCTGTTCACACATCGCTGCACGCTCTTTTTGGTTGACTTCAATCGCTGATTTTCCAGTCTGTCCTGCTGGTGACTGTCCAGTAAACAATGGACAAAATGGTTCTCGTAAACAAACCTGACCTGCTTAGTGTTCATTCATCTGTGTGCGTGCGTGCGTGCGTGCGTGTGTGTGTGTGTGTGTGTGTGTGTGTGTGTGTGTGTGTGTGTTTTGCGAGCACGCGTGCGAGCGTGCGTGTGTGCGTATGTGTGTGTGAGCGCGCGCGCGCGCCCGTGTGTGTGTGTGTGTGTGTGTGTGTGTGTGTGTGTGTGTGTGTGTGCTCGTGTTGTATGATTACGTAGATTTTTTAATACACGCCATATTTGTTCTTTTGCTTTTCTTTGTCCCTTGAAAGTAACTTCACTGTTGACGTCAATGCATCCTAACGTGTGTGACTCTCTCTCTCTCTCTCTCTCTCTCTCTCTCTCTCTCTCTCTCTCTCTCTCTCTGTGTGAGTGTGTGTGTGTGTGTATGCGTGCGTGCGTGTGTGCGTGTGTGTGTGCGTACGCGCGCGCGCGCGCGCGCACGTGTGTGTGTGTGTACGCGCGCGCGCGCGCGTGTGTTTGTGTGTGTGTGTACGTACGTGTGTGTGTGTGTGTGTGTGTGTGTGTGTGTGTGTGTGTGTGTGTGTGCGCGTGCGTGCGTGCGTGCGTGTGTGCGTGCGTGCGTGTGTGTGTGTGTGTGTGTGTGTGTGTGTGTGTGTGTGGTGTGCGTGCGTGCGTGCGTGCGTGTGTGTGTGTGTGTGTGTGTGTGTGTGTGTGTGTGTGTGTGTGTGTGTGTGTGTGTGTGTGTGTGTGTGTGTGTGTGTGTGTGCGTGCGTGCGTGTGTGTGTGCGTGTATGTGTGTGTGTGTGTGTGTGTGTGTGTGTGTGTGTGTGCGTGTGTGCGTGTGTGTGCGCGCGCGCGTGTGTGTGCGCACGCGCGGAGGAAGACAAAAATGCACCGCTCTAATCACAATACGTCATTTGTTTCCGTTGTTCTCGGGTGATGGCGCCATCCGTGATCAAAAAACCATGTCAGTCTGGAAATACATGTTAAGATCTGTTTGCTCATGTCAGCTGCTGGTATTTCTGTGTGCATCAGCTCGGGCTATATGGACAAGTTATTAGCTTCCAATTTCTACATTTGCTTCCTTTTGGCGTGTACCTTTAGTCTGCATGCGTGCCAGGTGATCGTGGACTACAAACAGCAATAATCAGAGTCAGAGGCATGCAAGTGTGTCACTGTAGGTGGAAACTTTATGTTCCTTTATTTATAGTTCACTAATTCAATGGGAAAGAGACTTGTAGTCCTCAAGAGCAAAAGTGCCTAAAATGAATGTAAATTAGGATGTTCCTGGATACAACGAAATATCACCATACAAATATAATATTGTTAACGACCAAAACTAACTGGGCGTAAGGAAATTGACTTTGATATGTGACAGGCTCATACGTGGAGAAAAAAAAGACGAAATCCCCTGTCCTTGATATTAGTAGGGGGAGATAGAAAGAATTTTTTTCAAAAATGGGATGAATGACAGGATACAAAGAGTGAAGAAAGTAAGACAGGATGAAGGAAAAAAAGACATACAGACAGACGAAAGAAAGGCAGATGAAAAGAAGGAAAGAAGGAATTGAAAAAAGGAAATAAAGGAGAAAAAGAAAGTCAGACAGACAGACAGAAAGACTTCTCTTGATAAATGTACATACCACTTGTCCGAACCCCAATTCTATGGCAATCGAGTGGAGTGTCAATTTGGCGCTGTTCATTGCGTTTCTCCAGATCTTTTTCTCCAGCACCACCACTTAAAACGACTCTTGACACTTCGCTTCCTTGCTGCCCGTTGTCTGCCCTGGTTTGAGGGGCTGGTTAATAAATTAATTGCCTTGTCCAGCCCATCACTCGTTTTTCTTTACAGAGAATCCTACAGACACTGTCCCCTTCAGGCTGTGTAGACGTTGTTCGTTTTTGTCTTCCCAGTTCTTATGGAACAGGGAGTACTTTACATTGGGAGTACTGCATATGACCTGCCCTCAAATGCAAACCTGGTGAAGTGGGGAAAAAACAGACGATCCTTCATGCCCCCTCTGCCATGGAAAACAAACAGTGGAGCATGTCCTTAGCTCATGTAAAATAGCCCTGGCTCAAGGAAGGTACACATGGAGGCACACCCATGTGCTCAAAGAGATTGTACAAGTAGTCTGGGCTAGTACAAACACCACAAAAGGGAAAATCAGGACTCCAAAAGCACACCCGCAACATTCTTCACGGCACGAGGCAGCGAATCATGGCCAAGAACAACAGTACCACTCGGAACATGCAGGCAGAGTCTGCTGGACGGGGCAGATGACTGGGACTGCAGACCTCCAGAATGGAAGAGAGTCACCCAGAGATCATCAGCAAGAGTGGCATGAGACCAGACATAGTAGTCCACTCTCAGTCAACCAAGCAGCTGATCATGATCGATCTCACGGTGCCATATGAGAGGCAGCTCAAATCTACAAGACTGAAAAGTATGCTGATCTGGCAAACAGCCTAAGGAGAGAAGGCTATCAGGTCACAAAGTCCTCACTGCAGAAACTGGAGCTAGGGGGGTGTGTGTAGGAACGTCTGCATACAGCCTGATGAAACAGCTCTCAGTTGCAGAGAGGGGGCAGCAGAGGGACATCCAGAGTCATGAATCGGGTGTGGCCCAACCCCCCTAGAGTGTCAGGAGATAAGGGCCGAAACACTTGCTTGAAGGGGCTTCTCCTCTGAGGACTCTCTGCTACCACGCTCTCCACGAGTTTCTTTCTACATTGGGAACGAAGAAGTGCTCTGCTGTGTGTTGTGTGTGTGTGTGTGTGTGTGTGTGTGTGTGTGTGTGTGTGTGTGTGTGTGGTCAAAATGTGTTCCACTCGCTCCAGACAAAACTACTGGGCCTATCTTTCTGAAAATATGTAGGTATGTTTATCATGGGTCAAAGATGATGCCCGATGTGTTATTTTACCGTTATAGCTGTTACTAACGGCTATAACGGCCCATAACTGTTTCCATTCTTGATGGAATATCTCAAAAAGTACTTAGCCAATCTCTCTGAAAATTTGTAGGCATGTTCATTATGGGTCACGGATCATGCCCGATGTTTTAGTTTACCGTTATAGCCGTTACTAACGGCTGTAATGGCCCATAACGGTTTTTCTTCTTTATAGAAGATCTTAGAAAGTTCGTGGCCGATCTTTCTGACAATTTGTAGATTTGTTCATTATGGGTCACGAATGATGCCCGATATGTTATTTTAAACCGTTATAGCCGTTACTAGCGACTATAACGGCCAATAACGGTTTTTCTTCTTTGTGGAATATCTTACAAAGTACTAGGCCGATCTTTCTGAAAATTTGAGGGTGTGTTCATTATGGTCATGGATGATGCCCGATGTGTTATTTCACCGTTATAACCGTTACTAATGGCTATAACGGTTTTTTCTTCTTTATGGAATATCTCAGAAAGTACTTGGCCGATCTTTCTGAAAATTGTAGGTATGTTCATTATGGGTCACGGATGATGCCCGATGTGTTGTTTTTCTTTGTTATGGAATATCTCACAAAGTACTTGGCCGATCTTTCTGAAAATTTGTAGATATGTTCATTATGGCTCACGGATCATGCCCAATGTGTATTTTACCGTTATAGCCGTTACTAACAGCCCATATCGGTTTTCCTTGCTTATGGAATATCTTAGAAAGTACTTGGCCATTTTTTTCTGAAAATTTGTAGGTATGTTCATTATGGGTCACGGATGATGCCCGATGTTTTATCTTACCGATATTTACCAGAATAGCCTAGGCTTGTCTCGTAAAGTTTGAAAAAGGGTTACAGATTACCCGATGACGATTGGACGAGGTCAGGGGAGTGGTGGAGTAGTTTGGACATGTCCATGGTGTCCTAAACGTGAATGACATTGTCTTGTGCCTAGTGTGCCTGTCACAGCTGTTAAAACGACAAACAAATCATATTGCCTTAATGACTCAACAAATCATATTGCCTTAATGATTCAACAAATCATATTGCCTTGATGACTCAACAAATCATATTGCCTTAATGATTCAACAAATCATATTGCCTTAATAACTCAACAAATTATATTGCCTTCATGATTCAACAAATCATATTGCCTTAATGACTCAACGAATCATATTGCCTAAATGATTCAACAAATTATATTGCCTTAATGATTTAACAAATCATATTGCCTTAATAACTCAACAAAAACATATTGCCTTAATGATTCAACAAATCATATTGCCTTAATGATTCAACAAATCATATTGCCTTAATGACTCAACAAATTATATTGCCTTCATGATTCAACAAAAATCGTATTGCCTTAATGATTCAACAAATCATATTGCCTAAATGATTCAACAAATCATATTGCCTTAATGACTCAACAAATCATATTGCCTTAATGACTCAACAAATCATATTGCCTTAATGACTCAACAAATCATATTGCCCTTCATGATTCATCAAATCGTATTGCCTTAATGATTCAACAAATCATATTGCCTTAATGACTCAAAGAAACGGGGGGAGGATGGGAGACAAGGATTTCCATTACATGATGAAAAAAATAAAACAAAACATAACATGCATAAATACATACTGATGATGATGGACGACGACGACGACGACGACGACGACGACGTCGACGACGACGATGATGATGATGATGATAAGGATGATGATGATGATGATGATGATGATGATGATGATGATGATGATGATGACGACTTTCCATCGGCTTTTATTATATGCCTATATTCCATTTCAATTTATCGTTGAGCAAACGCCTAGGACTTTACTTGCAGGTCGCTGTTGTTGTGTAAGTTCGTAATTAGGTAATGATTGCAGCTGTTTTGTTAGTTAGTAAGTCAGTAAGTTTTTTTTTTTTTTTTTTTTTTTTGCTGTCCCAACCTCTGCGCCACCTCAGACGCAGTGCACCCACGCCGCTCATTCCGACACCCTGTCCACAGCCACAGCCCGGGTCGGCCCCGCCACAGCCCCAGCACCGGCAATCCACAGGGAGCAGTCAATGTCAAGTCGTCAAGAGGCAACCCACCGGAGGAGACACTGCACTGCTGCCGAATCACTTCGGTGGTGTTCAGTGGCGCCTGTTCTGATCTACATACGCAGGACACCACCTACTAAGCCCCCTACTGACGACAATAATTGCTTAGTCGCGGAGCCGGCGTGAGTGAGCTCACCCTCTGGAGGGCGCTACCACGTCCGTCCAACGACAGCCCCCATGGATCCGCCGCCGATACCGGTGACCCCGACGGAACCAAAGCAAGGCCACACAGACATGGAGAGGACATCGAAATTGAGGTCACCATGAGCGCAGGGCATGAAGGGCCACAGAATTTGAGACTTTTTTTTTAATGCTGATCGATGTTAATGAGGATGATTAAGATGATGCTACGGATTTCCATTTCGGTCTGAGACTACATGACAGGGCTGTACTCTACGCTTCCTTTCATAATATAGCCCGGCGTCAACCAGGCCCGAGAGATACAGGCTCCTGCAGTGTTGGTCAGGAAATTTGAGCAACACTCTCAGAAACGCATCCATATGAAACTCGACTGTGTGGTCCCAGTCTTCCCAACTGAGTCCGCAGCAAACTCAACTCTGGGTAGGAGCCGGTCGGGCAGAAAAACCCACATGACTTCTGATGGGATTCGAACCCACGACCTCCCAGCCGGGAGTCCGCGACGCTAACCACTTTGCCACGGCGGCTGGTGAGTCAGTAAGTTTTTAGTCAGTTACTAAGTTAATCAGGTGCATAGCTTGTTGGCTGGTTAGTTGTTCCGTTGGTTAGTTAATTGGCTATTTGGCTAGTAGGCCATTCATTCATTCATTCATTCATTCATTCATTCATTCATTCATTCATTCATTCATTCATTTTGTCCGTTGTTGGTTGGTTGGTTGGTTGGTCGGCTGGTTAGTTGGTTAGTCAGTCAGTCAGCTGTTTGTCATTCAGTCAGTCGGTCAGTTTGACAGTTCATTAGGCAGGCAGGCAGGCAGGCAGGCAGGCAGGCAGGCAGGCAGGTAAGTAGGTAAGGGTAAGTAGTAGTAAGTAGGTAGGGTAGGTACTAAATTCGTTCGTCCGACCGTTCGTTCGTTCGTTAGTGAGATAATTAGTGAGTGAGTGAGTGAGTGAGTGAATGAATGAGTGAGTGAGTGAGTGAGTGAGTGAGTGAGTGAGTGAGTGAGTGAGTGAGTAAGTGAGTGAGTGAGTGAGTGAGTGAGTGAGTAAGATAGTTAGTAAGTTAGTTAAATGATAAATTGCCCCTGATACTAAGCGGCGGATCCAGTAATCAGGAGAAACCTGCAATGCTCTGCAAAGACGTCTCCGAGGGACACAGGTCCCCATTGGAGCAGTACCAGACCCCGGACACAACCCAGACCCACCCTCAGAGGGTAGGGAAAAAAAAACGAAAAAGAAAACGTTGCTTATGACCCAGCGCTTTCAAGACGAGAGTCCACCGTGTTCTGACAATGACAGTAACAGTGAGGTTAACACGGACAGGAAGACGATGGAGAAATTGGGGAGACAGACCTGGACACAAGCCGTCATGGAGGACTCAGTGCATGGCATTAGTTCAGACTTTCCCTTGAGGGGGAATCTCTCTCTCTCTCTCTCTCTCTCTCTCTCTCTCTCTCTCTCTCTCTCTCTCTCTCTCTCTCTCTCTCCAGTTCTCCCCCCTCTCTCTCTCTCCGTCTCCCTCCCCTCTCTCTCTGTCTCAGTCTCTCTCTGAGCTGAAAGTCAAAGGACTGACTCTTGAGACGGTTCCCAGAGCAGAAGCAGATAGAGACTGGTGGGGTATTCCTCGCCATCGCCTGGAGCGCCGGACGGCAAAATGAAGACTTACCCATCTGTGTGTGTGTGTGTGTGTGTGTGTGTGTGTGTGTGTGTGTGTGTGTGTGTCTCTCTCTCTCTCTCTCTCTCTCTCTCTCTCTCTCTCTCTCTCTCTCTCTCTCTCTCTCTCTCTCTCCGATAGGATTCAGTGCTTCTCAATGGCTTTTTTTTTTTTTTTTTTTTAATCTCAAATCATTCCTTCCACGATTTGGAGACTGAAGAGTAACAAATAAAGACACCCGAAATGCTGACATCAGCATCTCAACACACACACGCGCGCGCACGCACGCACACTCCCACCATATATATATTTTAATGCTGAACAATTAAGCAGTGGGGGAAAACAAGTGCAGCCTAACAATTCTTCGGTCATTGTGATAATGACTTTGCAAAGATTTGAAACTTTAGAGAAAAAAAACTGAAAATGAAGAAAATGGGGGGAAACATAAAAAAAAATGAGAGAAACTGTTCACTAGCTGCCTGAGGAAACCATCATAATCCCTCTCGAAGGCAGTACTACTGGTGTTGCCTGCTCCTAGGCCTTTCGTCCGCTGGATCGGACTCATCAGGGAGACACGACTGATTGTGTCCGTGCTTTTGGTGTCAAATAGAGACACACCACAATCCGTAATTCTGTGGTGTTCTCACCAACAAGGGCTCCAAACAAGAATCCAACAGCTCCCCCCAAAGCAGCCAGCGAAGGGTAGTAAATGGAACAAAACGAAAGTATGGGGCGGGGAAAAAAAAAGTTGCTGAAAATGAAAAGCAAACAGTATAAAATGCAAGGGACATCTTTGAGCCTATGCTTGAGGATCCATTCAAGGATGCAAGGCAGATCAAAAGATATGGAACAGTCTGAGTGGTCAGCTCTGCTGTTCAATAACCCAAGCATTGTCAACGGCTAAGAATGTGCAGAACAACCTTTGCTTGGATCTCCAAAGAGATGCAATCTCCCACTGATTGAGCAAACAATATAATACTGAACAATTAAGTAGTGGGGGAAAACAAGTGAAGGTTAACAATTCTTCATATATATATATATATATATATATATATATATATATATATATATATATATATATATATATATATATATATATATATGTGTGTGTGTGTGTGTGTGTGTGTGTGTGTGTGTGTGTGTGTGTGTGTGTGTGTGTATACATATACATATATACATATACATGAATACATACATACATACATACATACACACATGCACGTACACACACGCACGTACACACACACACGCACGCACGCACATACGCACGCCTACGTGCTTGCACACACACACACACACACACACACACACACACACACACACACACACACACACACACACACACACACACAAAACGCACACACACACACACACACACACACACACACACACACACACACACACACACACACACGCACACACACACGCATGCACACATACACACTCACCGTGGAAGTGACAAACATCAATACACATGCATACATGCATACACACGTAATACATACATGCATACATACATTCATACATACGTATATACATACATACATACACACATACAATTACTTTAATGCATCAACTCGTCAAGTCAACAACAATGCACAGTAGTCCAGATTGCAGGCGCATCGATAAACGTTATCTTTCACATACTCTCTCTCTCTCTCTCTCTCTCTCTCTCTCTCTCTCTTCTCTCTCTCTCTCTCTCTCTCTCTCTCTCTCTCTCTCTCCTCTCTCTCCGACTGGCTCCAATTCTTTGCCTGTCAGTGCTTTAGTCAGCTGATACTATTTAAAGCACAGTTTGAAAGTCAACATCTGTCAGTTTCAAGCTGGTTCATGAGGTGATTCCGCCTTGATCAAACACGCCTAGACCCAATCATGATAGACATGCTCAAGTATTTTGCGAGTTGTTTACATTTGGTTATGGGCAGTCCTAACATTGAAAGTCCTGAAACCACTCTTTATGAACTATGCCTAGTGAACCTATTACAAGAATAACCACGTTCGTGCTAAATTCGGCATCGCTAAGAGCATAGCAAAGAGGCATGTACTTTTGAAATTTGCTCTCATAGCATGTTTGTATGAACGAGTCAAATGGGTTTGAAACCTCGATGACGAAAGCCACCGAGTTTCGATGGTCGATGAAGCATAGATCAGGTTTCAGCCTTGGTAGATCAACACACGTTTATAGAGACAGGGCCTATTTTGAAAACATCCGCAAAATCCATCGCAATGCATTTCTGTAGCTCCTGTCTGATGATCTCAACGCATCTGTCGTGTCTTTGTGTGTAGAGGCCCCCTCAGTTGACGACATCCATTCAAGGCACTGGGAATTGTGTCAGAGCGAAACCCGCACAAAGCACACTCTCTCCGTAGGTATCAGGATAGTAGATGTTGTTCACTGCACTGGTCTCCAGCAGCTGTAGACGTCCCTTGCTGATGAACCTGGTTATTTGGGTCATTGACGTTGGTGTTGGTGAGGTGTCCTATGGAGTGGGTCATTGCCGCATCTGGAATTGCAACCTGGGTGATTCTCCCTTGTTGCAGCTGCTGAAAATGGTGCGTATCTTTGTCCATTTGCATTCTTTTGATTGCGCTGTACAATCGTTTAGAATTGCTGTAGCGCATTTGAACTACCCCAACATCAGAAGCTGGGTGTACTACTCCCAAACTGTCGCTGTTTTCATCGAATTCCAGCTTAGATCCAGTCGCACACACAGCTCATGGAGCTCAACGAAGGAAGAACGTGACCAGTTGACCTTACTGCCTTTCCTTAACTTCCCTTCAGAGTCTGTGGCATATCCTCCAAAATTGCTGTCGTCTGGATCTGCGTGAGGCACTTTTCTCTTTTCCATGTGGAGATGGAAACTGTTGCGCGATACCATTGTGACATACATACATACATACATACATACATACATACATACATACATGCATACGTACATGCATACATGCGTACGTACGTACGTACACACATACATATATACGCACGCACGTACGTATTAAATGGGTGCAAGTCGCAGAAGGAGCAGGAGGAGAAGGAAGAGGAGACGAATGAGGAAATGAGTAGAAGAAGAAGAGAAAGGAGGGGGCAAACAGAAAGAATGGAATTCATAATCAGCACACAAGAAAGACAGGGGAAAAGCCAGTAGTAGCAGTAATAATAGTACTAGTAGGAGGAGGAGGAGGAAGAGGGGGGAGAGGAGGAGAACAGGGAGGAGGAAGAAGAGGAGAAGGAGGAGGAGCAGTAATCGGAGTAGTAGTAAAAGTAGTAGTAGGTGGTGGTAGTAGTAATAGTGGTAGTATAGTAATGGTTGTTGTTGTCGTTGTTATTGTTGTTGCTGTTGCCACTGTTGTTGTTGCTATTGTTGTTGTTGTTGTACAGGTAGTTGTGGTTGTGGTAGAAGAATAAGAAGTTCAAGCGGCGGGGGGGGGGGGGGGGGGGGGGGGGGGGGGGGGGGGGGGGGGGAAGAAACAAAAGAAAGAAAGAAATCGAGAAAGTAAGAGAGAGAAGGAAAAAAGAGTGGAAACAAAAAGAAAGAAAGGAAGGAAGGAAGGAAGGAAGGAAGGAAGGATGGAAGGGAGGAAGGAAGAACCAAAATCTGCTTCCATCAAATAGTTCAATCGAACGTCGAATGGTGGATCACATCATGCCGCCCACCCCCACCCCCCTGTCTGTCCTTTCTTGCCTCCTTCCTCTCCTCTCCTCTCTCTTCCTAACCACCCGCCCCTTCCCCACCCCACACCCCTGATCTCTCTCTCTCTCTCTCTCTCTCTCTCTCTCTCTCTCTCTCTCTCTCTCTCTCTCTGTGTTTCCATCCCTTACTCCCTCCCACACTCTCTTCCTCTTGGTACATAATGCATTATTCTTCTAAACAGATATGCATTCATTGTTGTGTGCGGGTTGACATGCAGTTCTATGCAATGTTTTCTTTCATATATTTAGATACCTTTCCCTTGCTTGAGGGCTGGTTGAAAAAAAAAGCCGCTTGTCTGTGCTCATTCCTTTCCCTTAATAAACAACATTCGTTCTTTCGTTCTGTCTCTGTCTGTCTCTCTGTCTGTCTGTCTGTCTCTCTCTCTCTCTCTCTCTCTCTCTCTCTCTCTCTCTCTCTCTCTCTCTCTCTCTCTCTCTCTCTCTGCCGGTTTCTCATACAACACAAATCTTTTCAGCTATCTGTATCCGGTTCCCTGTTGTCTGGCTGATTTCCTGATTCACCCGCAGGGGCCATGGAATCGTCTGGTGCACAGGCGGAAATATGTCACCGGGGGTTAAGCATCTTGGGTAACTCCAACCGTAATGTTGTTTGGTGCTCATGTCCAAACAGATTTCACAGTGGCTCCATGTATTATCAACATTGCTAGTGGAAGCAGGTGTGTTGAGTGTGCATACATGAATATCTTGGTGACCGGGCTCTCTCTCTCTCTCTCTCTGTCACTCTCTCTCTCTCTCTCTCTCTCTCTCTCTCTCTCTCTCTCTCTCTCTCTCTCTTCGTGTATGTGTGTGTGTTGTGTGCGAATGTGTGTGTGTGTGTGTGTGTGTGTGTGTGTGTGTGTGTGTGTGTGTGTGTGTGTGTGTGACAAACGATCACCTCACTTTGATGAATGCCAACTTACCGGGAACCCAAAGGACAACAATGTTGTAACCATAGCCTGCAGAGTTGGAAATCTAAAATACGTTTCACAAGTTCACGATGGTTGAAGTTATGGCCAGCAATGGTCTCCAAAGCAGAAAGGCCAAGATCATGAGAAAAGTCCTCATGTCCGGACAAAATTGACCATTCTGAGGGAAAGAACCAAAGCTGTGCGCTTAGCAGTGTCAACGGAGCTTTCAACGAGAATACATTGTGAAAGGTCTTGGGCGAAAAAAGTTGAGCAATAAGCAGCAGAAACGAGTCCGGCTGCAGACCTTCAAGCCCTTGGTAAATATTCTTTGAACGTATGGAAGTTCCAGACCAAGACTAGTGGAAAACTGTCATGTATATCTGAGAGCTGCTGGAGTCGTTACAGAGAGGAGTGAGATCAAAGCAGACAGGTTTAAAAAGCTCCGTGGTGGGTTAGCCAGGAATTGTCACAGATCACAAACAACCCCATGCTAAATATCATCGTTTTACAAATGGGGAGAAATGCTGTCCTCTAGAAGGTAGGATAGAGCTGTGATGTTCGAT
>JADBJO010000057.1:642500-647500 GCA_016801955.1 Conus betulinus | reverse complement strand
AATAGCAGGTATTCCTTTGAAAAAAAAAAACACCCCCAAAAAACAAACAAACAAAAAAAAACAGCTCGAATTTCTCTTTGCAATGTAAGGAATGTTTTCTATATGAAAAAATAGGGTTGATATTTCCTTCAGGAAATGTTAGGAAGATACATAAAGACAAGTGCCAGATCACAAAGTTAGAAACGTCAAAGTAAAAGAACGGCCTGATTTTTCAAAAATCTTTCACATCTGTTTATAAAGGATTGTTTCAAATTTTTTCAATGGAATGCCAGATCACTTCCCAGTAATTTATTAGCTTTTGAAAGTCATGTTCTGGAGGGAAACACTCTGTGCTAGCACTTCAGTCTCTGAATGTGGAAAAGCACAGACTACCTAATTTGGAGAATTATTTCTACCCTCCACTTTACACAGTCAGCGAATCAAACAAAAAAGTCCAGACTGCTCTTTACATCAGACGGGACTTGGAATTTACTAGGATCGTTCCATTCCCGGTGCCGCAGGAAGATGAAGGTGTGTTTGCTACAGGTGCTGTAATCAAAGTGAACAAAGACTCAGTTTACAATGTACTTTCTGTATATTATCCTAATGGACCCCAAGAGGACAACACAGACTGGCTGAAGAATACAAATTTAACAAGTAAGAAATGGATCATTGTTGGCGACTTTAACGCCCATGCACCATTTTGGGATTCTGGGTGTTCTAAAGTTTCATCCAACAGATTCGTTGAAAATATTACTGATTCCTCTTTAGTTTTATTAAATGATGGTCGAATCACAAGAATTCCAGATGTTTCAACTCACAAACCTAGCGCGATAGATTTATCCTTTAGTTTCACCTAGCATTGCAGTAAACTGTAATTGGTCTGTAGGAGAAGATTGTTTGGGAAGTGATCACCTCCCCATTACTATAATCTTTGATGATGACATAGATAATGATGTAACAGACATCGAAGACAAAATTCCAAAGTTTAATTATAAACTTGCCAACTGGGATGCCTACCAGATTTTTCTTGCATCGTATAACACAACATTTATTGAGAACGATGATGTTAATTTATTTTATTCTAATTTCAGCAAAGTCATACTGTTAGCAGCCGGGCATTCTATCTCTAAATGCAAATTTAAAAAGATTGGTAAATATATGGATAATGTATGGTGGACGGAAGAATGTAGACTAGCTGTTAAATCAAAGCGAAAAAGTTACAAGGCTTGGTTACGAAATAAGAGAGAAGAAAATTTTGTCTTTATGAAGCAAGAAAAGAACAAATGTAATAAAATTATTGCTCAAGCAAAAAAGAAATACTGGGCAGAATTTTGTGAGACCGAAATAAAAGAATCGAAGGATATGTTTAAAGTTTGGAAAAAAGTAAAACAAATGAAAAATTGTTACAAAACACAAGCTTACCCTGTAAAATTAACAAAAGAATTTCCAAGCACAATGGATAAGGCGGAAGCTTTCTCCCATTTCTTTCGGAAAATAGTCGAGCTGTAAATGTTCCAGCAGAAATCAAGTACCATAGACATAAAGAGGAACAAAAAGAACAATATAAGAGTCCCATACCAGACAATAATAACTACTTAAATTCTCCATTACAATCATCCAGCAGTGGGCCTAGATGGTATTTCTTATGAGCTTCTTCGTCACTTGCCTTCTTCGTGGAAAATATTACTACATTCGTTGTTCCAAAAATGTTGGACGTACGGCACTATTCCTACAATCTGGAAAAGTTCAGTGGTAGTACCAGTACCAAAAGAAGGTAAAACGAGAACATCTGTAAATAGCTATAGACCCATTGCTTTAACATCCCATGTTGGTAAACTTCTTGAAAAAGTTGTACAAACACGTTTATCATATCATTGTGAAAAAAATGACATTATTCCAGTCCAGCAAGCTGGATTCAGAAAAGGGCGTTGCACAACTGATCATTTAGTGAAACTAACTTCTCATATAAAAAAGCAATTTCACGCAGAAAAAGTACACTAGCTACATTCTTTGATGTAAAGAAAGCATACGACCGTGTTTGGCATGCTCGATTATTGTATAAACTGAAAAATATTGGTATTTCTGGGAATATGTATGATTATATAAAAAAAAAACTTTCTAGAAGGAAGAAATATATGTACACGAATTGGAAAAATATATTCATCATTCAGGAAAATAGATATGGGCATTCCTCAGGGTTCTGTTATTGCACCTTTATTATGTACGATCCTTATACATGATCTCCCAAAGGCATTGTCAAAAACCACCAATGTAGTGCAGTATGCAGATGATATTGCCATTGGATTAATACTTCATTAAGGAAGCACTCGAATAAAAGGGCAGTAAAATTTGTACAGACAATGTATCAAGAAGAATTGGACAGACTGTCTGCTTACATGAAAGAGAACGGTCTTGAATTATCTGGTGAGAAAACTTGTTTAATGCTTTTTAATAATGGCGAAAACCCAAAGGCTCTGCCCAACCTTATTCTTGACGACAATGTTCTACAATATAAGCAAACAGTCAAGTTCTTAGGAGTGTTTTTAACACCGAAGCTGAACTGGAAAAAGCATATTGGAAATTTGATAGATAAAGCTAGGAAAAGATTAAATTTGCTCAAAATTATATGTTGTCAACCATGGAGTCAAGACTGTACCGCACTTTTACATTTATATACATCGTTAGTTCGATCAAAATTAATATATGGACAGGAAGTATACTTCTCTGCATCTAACTATATTTTAAAGAAAGTGCAAAGCATAGATAGTAAAGCTTTAAAATTAGCTTTGGGTGTTCCAGTGCACACAAACACAATAAAATGCTATAAGGAGAAAAACATTTTACCTCTTAATGAACAACGAACGTTGGATGTGTCCAAATACGTTGTAAGAGGCCTATCTGTAAAAAAAAACAACTCTGTTACCGATGAAATGCTTATGGATTCCAACAAGGAATACCCCAAAAGGTCTAAAAATATATGTAGTATTGATATTGATGCAATTTCGGAGGTTCCTATTGTTCCTCAAATGCCCCCATGGAAGCATCTGAACGCAAAAATTGATGATGAATATACTACTTTGAAGAAAAATGACAATGTAAATATTCTAGAAAATGAAGTTCGAGAACATCTCGAAAAGACTTATCCAAATCATTTAAAAATATTTACAGATGGTTCAATAATGGAAACGTCTGACAGTGGTGCTGGATTCACTATACCATCCTTAAATGTGCAAAAGTCTTTCTATCTAGGCAGAGAGTTTTCAATTTATACATCAGAACTATATGCAATTATGAAAGCTCTGAATTATATCTTATATGACACGCCAGTATCATTTCATAGTGTGCTATTTTGTGTTGATTCAAAATCAGTTTTACAATCATTAAAGCACTGGAAATCTAAAATTAGAAACTGATATTCTTTTTGAATTAAGCATCTGTTATATTGTTTACTTTCCGGAGGTATAGTAGTTGATTTTTGCTGGGTTCCTTCACATTGTGGCTTAAAAGGGAATGAATTAGCAGACAAATTGGCAAAGCAGGGAGCTTGTACAATTTCTGAAACACCCTTCAACAAAGTCGTAAATTTTTTCTCCGCATGAATTGATCCAGCGATTGGAAAAGAATATGCGGAAGAAACATCTTAATGAGAAATTATTCGTTCTGTCATAATGTCCAAGGTATCTAGCCAGATTAATTCATAAATTACGGTTAAATACATGGAATACAAAATATTCACGAGGTATATAGCGTGTATATGTCAGGAGAATATCTCAATTCATCATCTTTTATTTGAATGCCCTATACTAACCCCAGCTTATAAGGAGAAGAATATTTTTTATAAAAACAATTCTGACAATGTTGATAGTGTGGTAAATAACCCTTGCTTTTTTTATATTGCTGTGGTTATTGCTCAGTCGCCAGTTGCAAAACTATTGTGAAAAAAGACATTTGAGATATGTGTGATTTGAGAGACATTTGAGAGATAGTGATTTTTTTTTTTCTGGGGGTGGGGGAAGGTGCTGATAGTACAATGGAATGTATATATTTGCAGTTTAAAGGTCTAAGATCATCTTGTGATGAAAAGACGTTAAACAAAACTACTGAACTGAACTGAATATAAAGTTAGAGAGAGTTTTTCAACTGATTCCATGTCTTCTTGAAGAAAAAAGATATACGTACAGATGTGAGAGGGACCCAGCGAAGTACTGTCCTCAACTGCCGAACAACCAGCTGTCAGCAATCCTGCACCACCCCTGGAAGCCTGTGCTGCGTTCACATGTGGGGCAGCCACGTACTGAGCATTGCATTAAGACGTCAATGGACATAATTGCTGCCTGGCAGATGCTATTGTATAATGGTCACTGGATGTGACACGACAGAACGTCCACAGGAGCGTCCCCATGGGTATACCAGCCCTTGTTTTATGACAGGGTAGCCCACGTCAAACGTCTGCCATGTGCATCCTGCAGCCTTGCTCGTTGCTGTTCAGCTGTTCAGAGGAACCCGGGTTACATACAGTCTTTCTTGCTATTAACAGGATTTTTCCTATGGTCAGTGTCTCTGTCTGTTTGTGTGTCTGTGTGTAGGTGTCACTGTGTGCCTGTGTGTGTGTCTGTCTGTCCGTCTGTCTGTTTGTCACTGTCTCTCTCTCTTCTTCTTCCGTCCCTCCAAATCTCTGTCTCTCCTTCCGCTCCCGCTTCCCTTGCAAGTGTTCCTTGTTTTCAACTTCTTCACCTTGTCATTATATCAAAGATCAAAAAAATTCCAACAAAAGAGTAAAAAAAAAAAGGGGCTTCATCACTAGGAACACGCTGCTCTTCCATCTTCACAGGAGAAAGCTGAGGCATTCGTCAAAATATTTTCAGAAAATAACTTGCTGTCTAGTCTCAGTCCATCTATCAGGTGTTTTAGAGAGAGGAAGAAAAACGAACTATCTATCAGGATCCACCACCAAATCATTCCCATTATTTAAACGCTCCTATTACATATGATGAATTTTAAGAGACGTTAGGATCTTT
>JADBJO010000057.1:622500-625000 GCA_016801955.1 Conus betulinus | reverse complement strand
TTATGTTCAAGAATTCTTAGAAAATAGATCAGTTCAAACAAAAATTGAACATGCTTTTTCTAATCCGAGAACATTGCAAATGGGACTGCCACAAGGTTCAGTAATATCTTCTATCTTATTCAATATTTAATGGCAGATTTACCAAAAGGATTATCGAAAGGCACAAAGTTAGCCCAATTTGCTGATGATATATGCCTTTGGATGAGAGTAACCATGAAACGAATAACCCCTTCGAGGTCGCTGAACTACATAAAAGCTTTATACCAGCGAGAACTCAATAAAATAAATGTATTTTTACAAAAAATATGGGCTCGCACTTTCTTTAGAAAAAAAACACATGTTATACTTTTCAATTCTGGATATGACCCAGAAAAGCTCCCAGCTTTTAATTAAGATGGCTTTGAAATAAAATATGTTAAATCAGTCAAATTCCTTGGTATAATCTTAACTTCTATACTGCCATGGAAAACAGCATATTGACCACATACTAAATAAAGCACGGAAAAGTTATAACTTTCTTAAGATTATAAACAAGCAACCATGGGGCCAAGATGCTTCGACTTTAATACCTCTATCAACGCTCTTGTGCGATCTAGGTTAACCTATGCTCAGGAAGTATTTTTTCAGCGCACCACAACATCTGTTAAATAAATTGCAGAGCATTGATTGCAAGGCTTACAAACTCGCTCTTGGTGTTCCCATACATACATCCAACTTAGGAACATACAATGAGATTGGAGTGCTACCTCTCAGCAAAAGTAGCTGTAGCTGCGTCGAAGTTCGTTCTGATGAGTTTTACACAGAAAAATTTCTGTTCAAAAGAAGTTTGTTTAAATTCTGAAAAAGATTTTGGAAAACGAGCTAGAGGAATACAATCTACAAAATCAATCTACTCGTATACTTCTAACCTTATCAGAGATTCCAACATAAATAGAAATGAAATCGCTGTTAAACCATCTTTTTCCCCAGTACCAAGATGGGAACAAACGAAGGCCTCTTTTGATACGATTCATTCACATTTGTCAAAAAAAAAAAAAAAATTCACCCAACATACTAAAAATTTCCGTATGCTTACACCTGGAAAACCAGTACAAGAGCCACCTAAAAATGTTCACAGACGGCTCAGTGCTAGACGACAGTAGGACAGGGGCAGCTTTTGTGATACCTGACTTAAACGTGGAGAAAATGTACCATCATGGCAGAAATTTTTCCATTTTTAGTGCCAAGCTAGCCGCCATCCCAATGTCCTTAAATTATATTCTTTATCTCCATCTGAATGTCTGTCATGTACTAGTATGTGCTGATTCTAGATCTGCTCTTGAAGCAATCGGTCTTCAAATCAAAAATCCGTTTTTGGAGATAATACAGAAATAAATCATGTTATACATCTTTTATCCGATAAAGGCACATCAGTTAGTTTTTGCTGGGTCCCCTCTCATTGTGGCATTTCAGCAAATGAGTGAGTCGGTCAGGCTGCAAGAAAGGCAGCTCGAAATGTTGAGGGTTCAATTCCCCTTAATATTCCCCTTGGATTTAACAGAATGCAATATTCTTCTAAACAAAACATCGGATGAGAGCTTCAGAAACTTGATAATGAACTCAGATACTCAGTATTATTAGAGTTGTGTTAAATTTTGTGGCAAAATCAACTCGAAAGCCTCGTCAAACAATCACCTTGCTTCTCTGTCTAGAGAGATTAGAATTTACTACACAGAATGCGGTTAAATTCGCTTCGTACGAAGTTCTGTAAAAACATTGGATGTATGTGTGGAGAAACACTCGGAGTAGGACATCTGTTAATCAATTGTCCAAGAGCAAGGGAATTGTATCGTAAGTCGGGCGTTTGTAGTTTATCTGACGGACCCAGTCTGTCATCTGTGTCCAAGAGTTTGAATGACTACTCTTTTTTCTTCTTCAGTTTGTAAATGTTTGTTACGCAGCAGCCCAGTGGGCATTTACCTTTGATGTTCTATCCTTTAATATTAGATTGTTGATTACTTAGCATTACTTACAGTACTCTTGCTCCTATGCTACACTCAGTTTGAAGCGTACTTGCCTACTTCTGGATAAATTGACACATTTACATACAAGCGCGCGCGCGCGCGCGCGCGCACACACACACACACACACACACACACACACACACACACACACACACACACACACACACACACACACACGCTCACACACAGACTGACATCCACAATTTGTCCCTCTATCTGGCCATCTCCAATCTCAACTCATATCATAAGAAATGTATATTCATGCAACACATTTTCAAGAAACAACCACACAGTTAATACGCACATTTCATATACTTTAACACATCGTCTGATATCACTTTTAGTGGAAGGACGTTAAACTGAAGAAGAAGAACACACACACACACACACACACACACACACACACACACACACACACACACACACACACACACACACACACACCACTCCTTTTCCCCTCTCCATGCTCCAGCCTCCAACCAGTGGCCAGCCATCCC
>JADBJO010000057.1:615000-617500 GCA_016801955.1 Conus betulinus | reverse complement strand
TTTGCTGAATTTTAAATATTTACTCAACTTTAACAGAACATTCTTGCCAGCCGAGAATAGTCTGCACAGGTTGTAAACAGATTCACACTCGTATACTCTCTGGGAATAAAACGTACTCGTAACTCGTCATACTTTGGGCATTCCATAATGAAATGAAATTCGTACACACACACACACACACACACACACACACACACACACACACACACACACACACACACACACACACACACACACACACACACACACACACACATTCACGCACGCACGCACACATCCACAAAAACACACGCGCGCGCGCGCGCGCGCGCGCGTCATGAGCCTTCGTTACAAGGACCGACCTGTTTCCATGTGTTGGAGACCTGTCGTCATCACTCAGCCCCCGAGCTCTACCAACCAGGAGCACAGCCCCTCTACCAACCAGGAGCACAGCCCCTCTACCAACCAGGAGCACAGCCCCTCTACCAACCAGGAGCACAGACCCTCTACCAACCAGGAGCACAGCCCCTCTACCAACCAGGAGCACAGTCCCTCTACCAACCAGGAGCACAGTCCCTCTACCAACCAGTAGCACAGTCCCCTGAGCTCTACCAACCAGGAGCACAGTCCCTGAGCTCTACCAACCAGGAACACAGTCCCTCTACCAACCGGGAGCACAGTCCCTCTACCAACCAGGAGCACAGTCCCTCTCTACCAACCAGTAGCACAGTCCCTGAGCTCTACCAACCAGGAGCACAGTCCCTGAGCTCTACCAACCAGGAGCACAGCTCCCAAGCTCTACCAACCAGGAGCACAGCCCCTGAGCTCTACCAACCAGGAGCACAGCCCCTGAGCTCTACCAACCAGGAGCACAGTCCCTGAGCTCTACCAACCAGGAGCACAGTCCCTCTACCAACCAGGAGCACAGTCCCTCTACCAACCAGGAGCACAGTCCCTGAGCTCTACCAACCAGGAACACAGTCCCTCTACCAACCGGGAGCACAGTCCCTCTACCAACCAGGAGCACAGTCCTCTACCACCACCAGGATCACAGTCCCTCTACCAACCGGGAGCACAGCCCCTGAGCTCTACCAACCAGGAGCACAGCCCCTGAGCTCTACCAACCAGGAGCACAGTCAATCTACCAACAAGCAGCACAGCCCCTGAGCTCTACCAACCAGGAGCACAGTCCCCGAGCTCTACCAACCGGGAGCACAGTCCCTCTACCAACCAGGAGCACAGCCCCTGAGCCCTACCAACCAGGAGCACAGCCCCTGAGCTCTACCAACCAGGATCACAGTCTCTGAGCTCTACCAACCAGGAGCACAGCCCCTGAGCTCTACCAGGAGCACAGCCCCTGAGCTCTACCAACCAGGAGCACAGCCCGTGAGCTCTACCAACCAGTAGCACAGCCCCCGAGCTCTACCAACCGGGAGCACAGCCCCCTAGCTCTACCAACCAGGAGCACAGCCCCTGAGCTCTACCAACCAGGAGCACAGCCCCCGAGCTCTACCAACCAGGAGCACAGCCCCCGAGCTCTACCAACCAGGAGCACAGCCCCTGAGCTCTGCCAAACAGGAGCACAGTTCCTGAGCTCTACCCAACGGGAGCACAGCCTCCGAGCTCTACCAACCAGGAGCACAGTCCCTGAGCTCTACCAACCAGGAGCACAGTTCCTGAGCTCTACCAACCGGGAGCACAGTTCCTGAGCTCTACCAACCGGGAGCACAGCCTCCGAGCTCTACCAACCAGGAGCACAGCCCCTGAGCTCTACCAAACAGGAGCACAGTTCCTGAGCTCTACCAACCGGGAGCACAGCCTCCGAGCTCTACCAACCAGGAGCACAGCCCCTGAGCTCTACCAAACAGGAGCACAGTTCCTGAGCTCTACCAACCGGGAGCACAGCCTCCGAGCTCTACCAAACAGGAGCACAGTCCCCGAGCTCTACCAACCGGGAGCACAGCCTCCGAGCTCTACCAACCAGGAGCACAGTCCCTGAGCTCTAACAACCAGGAGCACAGCCCCTCTACCAACCGGGAGCACAGTCCCTCTACCAACCAGGAGCACAGCCCCTGAGCTCTACCAACCAGGAGCACAGCCCCCAAGCTCTACCAACAGGAGCACAGCCCCCGAGCTCTACCAACCAGGAGCACAGCCCCTGAGCTCTACCAACCAGGAGCACAGTTCCTGAGCTCTACCAACCAGGAGCACAGCCCCCAAGCTCTACCAACCAGGGGCACAGCCCCTGAGCTCTACCAACCAGGAGCACAGCCCCCGAGCTCTACCAACCAGGAGCACAGCCCCTGAGCTCTACCAACCAGGAGCACAGCCCCTGAGCTCTACCAACCAGGAGGACAGTGCCCGAGCTCTACCGACCAGGAGCACAGCCCTTCTACCAACCGGGAGCACAGTCCCTCTACCAACTGGGAGCACAGTCCCTGAGCCCTACCAACCGGGAGCACAGCCCCTGAGCTCTACCAACCGGGAGCACAGCCCCTGAGCTCTACCAACCAGGAGCAGA
>JADBJO010000057.1:600000-605000 GCA_016801955.1 Conus betulinus | reverse complement strand
ATACGCACTGTGTCAATAGTGTTAAACTAACAACAGCTACTGAGACATTCACAGCGCTGGTTTACGTCACCCATCGGCAAAACGTAACACACAAAAGTTTGCATTATGCACCTTATGTCTATAGTGCCTGGAAGATGAAAGTGCCCGTATATTTCAATTTCAAGCATAATTACAGGCCATGAAAAATATATAAGGAGCGTCTCTGCTTTGAAAACATTCACCAAAGCAGGCTGTTTCTTTACAAATAACAAAACATGCCATCTTCTTCACTGCCCAAGTATTTCTTTACTAATAACAAATGCACACCATCTTCTTCACCGCCGCCCAGCTGTTTCTTTACTAATGACACATGCACGCCATCTTCTTCACCGACCATCTGTTTCTTTACTAATGACACATGCACGCCATCTTCTTCACCGCCCAGTTGTTTCTTTTTACTAATGACACATGCACGCCATCTTCTTCACCGCCCAGTTGTTTCTTTACTAATGACACATGCACGCCATCTTCTTCACCGCCCAACTGTTTCTTTACTAATGACACATGCACGCCATCTTCTTCACCGCCCAGTTGTTTCTTTACTAATGACACACGCACGCCATCTTCTTCACCGCCCAGTTGTTTCTTTACTAATGACACACGCACGCCATCTTCTTCACCGCCCAACTGTTTCTTTACTAATGACACACGCACGCCATCTTCTTCACCGCCCAACTGTTTTCTTTACTAATGACACACGCACGCCATCTTCTTCACCGCCCAACTGTTTCTTTACTAATGACACACGCGCACGCCATCTTCTTCACCGCCCAACTGTTCAAGAACGTTGGGATAGGGGCTGGGTGATATCAGGACCAGCGTGAGGGTGAGGGGGAGGGGGTGGGGGGATGGGGGGCGGGCTTCCATTATTCGCCCATGGACAGAAGGACGTAACATCTTAGACAGATACCCTGAAATCTATTTTAAAATCTCTTTTTGGCCCTTTTACCAGCACAAAAGAAGTACAGATGAAAGAAGAAATCAATAAGGTCTATGACGAAAGGGAGGTGGAATAAATAAAAAAGAACACACACACACACACACACACACACACACACACACACACACACACACACACTGTCATGGGGGTGGGGTGGGGGGGGGAGGCGGGAGTGTGTACCGGCATAATTTTGTTCATTGAAGTGTATTTTTCTTTGCTGTCCTGACATTCTAGCATTTGGATATGTTCATATGAAACTAAGTACAACGAAAAAAAATGCAGGTGCAATGACCTATTTGGTCTCTAATTAGTTCCCCAAACGCATGGAAAAGGCACATGCTTTTTATCCCAGCGCTCTAAATAGTCATAGGTGCAAAGCTTCTGGCCATAAAAACTGTATTCTCCTTTTAAGATAAAAAAAGAGTTTGATTTACTGAAACTAACAAACTAAACTGTCCAAGATCAATGTTAAGGATACCAGTCTCTATTAAAAGCAGACCCGCACCCAGTACAGAATAGTATGTTACGTGAATAGTTTGACTTGCGTTTCTTTGCTTGTGCAGAACAAACATGTAATACTCAGTATTCCACACACTAAAACCCTTTTCCATACAGCTGAGGTGGCAACAAAGCGGATTGTGAGGCAATACATATGGGGGGGGGGGGGGGGGGGGGGGGGGGGGGGGGGGGGGGGGGGGGGGGGGGGGGCAACCACTGAGGCGTGAGGTATCATTTTTTTCTGCTAACCGACATTTTGTCTCGCTTTATCTCGTCGTTGCGTCTGTGTTTTAGGATATGAAATGCAAATATTAAATTTGTTATGATGAACAAAAGTGAAATTAGGCTGCTTTTTCTTTTCGATTCCTCTCTGCAGATCGTATAGAACAACTACACCATCATCGCTAACAAAATAAAGCTGTTTCTTTTTTGTTCCTCTCTGCACATCGTACAGTGCAACTACATTACCACCATCAACCCACCGCTACTGCTGCTGCTGATGCCGCTACCACTACTACTACTACTACTACTACTACTACTACTACTACTACTACTACTACTACTACTACTCCAGTTCCTTCTGTTTGTGTATGTGTGTACATTTATACTCATCTTATTCTTCCTTTGAAAATTCGAAAAAAAAGACAAATAAAGAATATTCGTTCCAGATCGCCTTTCTCTCAGATTGTCTCTATGTTTGTCGTTTTTACTATCATAAACAAACAAGCAAACAAAAACTGAAAATTGTGAAAGCGGTGTGTGTGTGTGTGTGTGTGTGTGTGTGTGTGTGTGTGTGTGTGTGTGTGTGTGTGTGTGCTTTGAACTTGACAGCCATTTTGTCCATTTTTGTACAGAAAAGGTAGCAATTCCTGGATGTGGCTTGAAACGTTTTGCCGGGCCACCGCCTATGAGTCACCTTCACCTTCTTTATGTGGAAATACTCCTTTAAATCATACACAGTCCCATGAGCGCCTTCACCTTCTTTATGTGGAAATGCTCCTTTAGACCATAAGACAGTCCCATGAGTCACCTTCACCTTCTTTATGTGGAAATACTCCTTTAAACCATAAGACAGTCCCTATTTTGCTGCCGCCACCCCCGTCACCGCTCTGCCTCCGTTCCTGTTGTATGGAGATAAGCCTTTAAGCTTTCTTCCCGCTATTCGGTCACAATGAGCGCTAATATCCCTCCAACGCCTTATCCAATCCAAGGACTGAGGCTATATAAAAACGATTTAGCGTTTCCTAAGCTGATTGAATCAATAATCCCGCACTTTGGCAGTTCTGTCTCTGTCTCTGTCTCTGTCTCTCTCTCTCTCTCTCTCTCTCTCTCTCTCTCTCTCTCTCTCTCTCTCTCTCTCTCTCTCTCTCTCTCTCTCTCTCTCTCACTTATTTGATCCATGCCCAGAAAACATAATAAAATAAAGAGCTTTCGCCAGTCCTCCTGCCTTTGATCACACAGCAAGATGAAAGGAAGAAATTTATTGCTTGGAAATCCTCAGGCTTCACCCATTCCAACACACACGCCTTTCTCACGAGAGAGTAGTGGGGGTACATGATGTTTGATTTTGTCATTTGAATCACGACTCAGACATCAGAGACGCAAGAGAAGGGAAGAGAGAATGGCTGACAAGGGTATAAATGGCATATATTGTGCATGTCTGAAGTAAATGTGGTTAGTTGATGTCTACTACGTATCTGTCCAGAGTGAACAGTGGATACGCTGCCCTGATGGGCAAGCCAGGGGATGTAATCTCTGCTGATCTCTTGTGGACTGTAGTGATTGGACGATCTCTTGTGGACTGTAGTGATTGGACGATCTCTTGTGGACTGTAGTGATTGGACGATCTCTTGTGGACTGTAGTGATTGAACGATCTCTTGTGGATTGTAGTGACTGAACACGTTTTGTACACATTCACGCGAAAACACCTATCTACACAGGAACATGCACATTCATGTGTCTACACTTGGTTACGGTGCTCAGCATGTGTCTTTATGTAGATGGGTAATAAACCCATTGGGACCACCATACAACTCACAGGCGCGCGTGCGCGCGCACACACACAATCACACACACACAAACACACACGCGCAGGCACGCAAGCACACACACACACACACACACATACATACGCGCGCGTGCGCATGCACGCACGCGCGTACACTCACACACACACACACACACACACACACACACACACACGCACACGCACACGCACACACATACACACACACACACACACACACACACACACACACACAGCACGCACACACACACACACACACACACACACACACACACACACACACACACACACACACACACACGCACACGCGCGCGCACACACACACACACACACACACACACACACACACACACACACACACACACACACACACATACCAATTGAATGATTATTAAATTGGTTTCTTAATCTATTTGTTTTTTTTCTTTCTGGCTGTCTTCTAGATTTCTTTATGGAGCAATGGCATCTTCAAACACAGCCACGTTAAATTTGTTTATGCTATTTCTGGCTCAGCACACACTGTTATGAAATGTGTTGGCCTCTCTCTACATGACTTCCCAACCTGGAGCGTTACATCTTCATTGCCACGTGATGGGATTGATCAGAGGGTCAGCCTAGCGGCAGCCACCCAGTGACTTTGTTCATTTCAAATGGAAGGAACCTCATCTGTGAGGTAGAGGGCAAGCAGCCCCAGAAAACCCTACAATAAAGAAGCCCATCAACAAATGATATGACATGACATTTGAAGGAAGGAGAAGGAAAAAAAAAAGGCAGGAACACAAGAAAGATGCAGAAAGAATGAAAGCTGAAAAGACTGACCATGTAAAGGACTGATATAGAGATGTCCAATTCATCCATGCACCCTGGTACAAGTGAAAACATAGAACCACCATCAAACAACTAAACTATGTTAATCACAAGCATTCACCCACCCTACTCAGTACATTATTGCAAATGTGAAAGCCATCCCAGTATTATCCTATCCCCTATAGGATATTATAGCACATACACCCTCCAGCCGTCTCACATGACAAGCAAGACTTTATGTGATCAGTTAAAGTGCTTACACCAGTCTGCCCAATGGAGATTCAAGCAAAGCATTGGTCGTCTGGGGGATGGAAAGGGACGAAGAAGGGGCGAGGAAATGGGAGAAAGACATGAGACTGGAGTTAAATCGCTGCATGAAGCTAGGCATGAAGTGAAGATGGTGGTCAGAAGAACAGGTGGGTGAGGAGAATGTCTGTATACTATCTTTTTTCCTCATCTTTCAATGCCTTAGCTGTAATCTGTGGGCACTTTGGAGTTGGTTTTGACATTTCATGTTGCATCTCTCTCTCTCTCTCTCTCTCTCTCTCTCTCTCTCTCTCTCTCTCTCTCTCTCTCTCTCTCTCTCTCTCTCTCTCTCTCTCATTTTCAAGTCTGCTTTTTTGTCATCCACATAAATGACAAGTATGTATATGCATGCACATCCAGTATATGTTTGTATGTATGTATTC
>JADBJO010000057.1:590000-595000 GCA_016801955.1 Conus betulinus | reverse complement strand
TGGGGTGGGGGGGGGGGGGGGGGGGGGGGGGGTTGAACTGAAATTGCCACATGAAGCCAAGCAGTACAGTGAAATGAAAGGATGACATAGAAGAGGAGTGGTTGGTGGTGGGAAAATGCATTTCTTTTTATCAGTTCCCTGTCCACATCTGAGGCTTAAGTTGGTGGGCAAACTGATGTCTGTCTAGATGAGTGTGAATGTTGAATAATGCTCTCTCTCTCTCTCTCTCTCTCTCTCTCTCTCTCTCTCTCTCTCTCTCTCTCTCTCTCATTTATTCTCAAATGTGTTTTCCTGTCGGTCACATAAATAGCAAGTGTGTAATGCATGCGCATGCATATACATGTACTCATGTGCAAGTGTATATTGCAGAGCTGGTGGACGTTAAGGGGAGCACGTGCACGTCCGTGTGTAGGTGTTTGTGGAAGCATTAATGAAAGACGGGAGAAAAAAGCAGTTTGGGGTGGGGTGTTGGTTGAATAGAAGAGAGGTCTAGGGGATCCTGTGGTAGTGTGGTGAGGGGTGGGAAGGGGCAGGGAGCGAGAAAAGGGGGGGTGGCAGGGGCAAAACTGTACTATATATTAGAATAGGTGTTTAGGTGTGTGTCTAGTTGCCATGGTACAGCGCTTTGAGGTGTAGGAAAGTGCTACAAAGAAATACAATTTTTACATTTATGAAGAAGAAAAAATGGTGATGGTAATGTTCATCCTCATTGTCATCGTCGTCATGGTCATCATCATGTTCATTCATCATCATCATCATCTTCATCATCATCATTATCTTCTTCTTCTTCTTCTTCTTCTTCTTCTTCTTCTTCTTCTTCTTTTTTTACTTTGATCTTTACCATCTAGTCTCCATCATCATCATCTACACCCATCACAATAACCATATTCAACATGGCCATTATTGCCATCATTGTCCATGCAGTTATGTTCATTATCATCATTTCATTGTCGTCATACCAATGTAAGCATCATTATCTTCATTATGATCTTTTAAGCCTTCCACCATAATCAAAATCGACATTGACATCACTGTCCTCCTCCTCCTTTATATCCTTCTACTCATCCCCGTCCTCCTCCTCCTCCTCCTCCTCCTCCTCCTCCTCCTCCTCCTCGTCATCATATTATCATCATCATTACCATCATCATCATCATCATCATCATCATCATCATCGTCGTCGTCGTCGTTGTCGTCATCGTCATCATCACCGTCGCCATCATCATCATGAAGACATTGTTACCATCATCAACTTCATCATCGTGATCACTCAAAAATCTGACGCTGTTTCCTTACATACCTTTCTAACACATGCTCAGTACCCTTTGGTACACAATGCAAAATAACACAATACAGAATCCAAAACTGTTAGAACTGGAATTAAAAGAAAAAAGAGGAATAAGAAAGGAAGGGAAGAAGAAGAAGGAAGAAGAGAGAAGAGAGAAGAAGAGAAGAGGAGGAGAAAGAGGAGAAGAAGATCGAAGAAGAAGAAGAAGAAGAAGAAAGAAGAAGAAGAAGAAAGAAAGAAAACAACAACAACAACAACAACAAGAACAAGAACAAAGAAGAAGAAGAAGAAGAAGGAGGAGAAGAGAGAGAGAAGAAGAAGAAGAAGAAGAAGAAGAAGAAGAAGAAGAAGAAGAAGAAGAAGAAGAAGAAACAACAACAACAACAACAACAACAAGATGAAAGTAACTCATCAAACAATCTGAAGGGAAAGAAGACAAAATAATGTACTGCATATAAAGAAATAGATGGAATGGAGGAATATGCGCAAAAAAGAAAAAGAAATGAAATAACATCCTTCCCTCTTCCTCCCCATCTCCTGGAGAGAGAGAGAGAGAGAGAGAGAGAGAGAGAGAGAGAGAGAGAGAGAGAGAGAGAGCAAACATGACAAAGGGGAATCCATTTCGCCTGAAAACCCAGAAGCCAATTGGATACGGGGCACCATCACCCAGCCGTTAAGCTCTGCTAACCAGGAGAAGCTACACCACCCTCAGTACACCCCTGGGGGAAGAGCCATCCCAGCGTGATACTGCCCTCCCCATCAGGACAACACGACATCCACTCTCCCATAGCTCCCACATGAAAGACAGAACCCTATGTGATCCTTCTGATGTGATTATTCCAGTCTGGCCAATGGAGACTCCAGCAAAGGGCTGGACGTCTGAGGGCGGGCGGTGGAGAGATGAGGGGCAGGGTGCCCGCAGGGGGACGTGTGAAGTTAAATCGCTGCATGAAGCCATGCAGTGACGTGGAATGAGTGGACGGGGTGGAAGAGGTAGGATTGGTGGGAAAATCCATTTTTTTTTTTTTTTTTCATTTCCCTGTCCACGTCAGAGGTAGAATTTGGTGGACAACTTGAAGTTTGTCTAGATCAGTATGAATGTGGAATAATGCTCTCTCTCTCTCTCTCTCTCTCTCTCTCTCTCTCTCTCTCTCTCTCTCTCTCTCTCTCTCTCTGAGACAACCTCCATGTGTCTAAATTTGCGATCAAAGATTGTGTACGCACAGACAAACAAGTCATGGTGTGTGTGTGTGTGTGTGTGTGTGTGTGTGTGTGTGTGTGTGTGCGTGCGTGCGTGCGTGCGTGTGTGTGTGTGTGTGTGTGTGTGTGTGTGTGTGTGTGTGTGTGTGTGTGTGTGTGTGTGTGTGCATCCGTGTGTGTGTGTGAGGGAGAGAGAAGAAGAAGAAGAAGAAGAAGAAGATGAAGAAGACGAAGAGAGAGCGACAGACAGACAGACAGACAGACAGACAGAGACGGAGATAGAGACAAAGACAGAGACAGAGACAAACAGACAGACACACACACACAGAGGTTTATCCTAAGTTTGATTGTTATTTTTTTTAACAGACTGACAGACTGACTGCTTCCTTCAGCAGGTCTCAACAACATGTCCTGCCCCTGAAGATCATAAACTGGACAGCGAAATGCAAGGCTTCCTCAGTCGTTGTGCCGTATCTGCAATGGGAATGGCCAGCAGGCCTGGGTATTGCCACATACACGTGTCAGGAAATTATTCGTGGTCTTTCATGAATGGCTTGGAAGTCTGCCAGGGACAAGTTTTGTGTTTGTTTGTTTGTTTGTTTTACATCTTTGGGGTCTGTTTTTAGTTTTGAGGACTCCCTTTTCTGAAACATAAAGAATGGATGGCGAGATATACAAGGAAAAGAGTAAAGGTATCCTGCATTCGTTACTGACCAGCTGACAGCATGTGATGGCACAAACAAACAAAACGAAAAACGCTCCCCTTAAGCCCTTTTTTCAAATAATACTTTATTTTCATGATTAGCAATATTTTGATAGTTTTGCATAACACAGCCATTTGACACGTTGTCGGCACAGGTTTTCGTAAAACATATGCAAAATATCACAAACAACATTTCACTTCTGACACCTTACGCCAATAAATTTAAAATATCAATGTTAACGCACCACCAAAAAAAAAAAAAAAATGGACAAACGGATCACAAGTTACAGTGAAACTACGAGCCATTGTGATTCGTTTTGCACGCTTTTTTGGCGGTGCGCTAACATTAATATTTGAAAATTTGTTTAGATTTCCGCCTGTAGTCGCCTCACTGTGCAACTAGATCGCACGTCAATAGTACGTAAAAGATGAATGTGCCTTATTTCTCTGTTGCAAGGATGCGTATAGTTCATGAAAACTTACTGGATCTGTCACCATTCCTCTTTCTGACCTGTTGGCTGGAGTTTAAGCAAGAAGCAAAAAAAAAAAAAAAAAAAAAAGAAAGAAAAGTCAATAAAACGAACGTCACTGCTGTGAAAACGTTGTCCAAAGCAAGCTGTTTCTTTGCCCAGAACAGAAATTTAAAGCCATCTTCTTCACAGCCTAACTGACCAGGAGCGTGGGGAGTGGGGTGGGGGTGCAGAAGGTGATATTAGGGCCAGAGAGAGGACTTCTATTATTTGCACACAGAGACAGAATCACACAATTTCATGGGCAGAATTCCTGAAATCTTTTAAATCTGATGTTGGCCCATCTGCCAAAACAAAAACAAGTAAAAAAGGAATGCCAAATAAATAAGATTCCCTCAAGAAAAAGAAAAAAAAACACAGACACATACACAAAAACTCACACACACACACACACACACACACACACACACACACACACACAGAGAGAGAGAGAGAGAGAGAGAGAGAGAGAGAGAGAGGAGAGAGAGAGAGAGAGAGAGAGAGAAAGACAGACAGACAGACAGACAGACAGACAGTGAGATAGAGAGACACATATAAGAGAGAGAGACAGACAGTGAGAGAATTGGGGGTAAGAGTAGAGGAAAGACAGAAGACGGGCTGGTAGTTTCACTGTAACTAGTTTCTTCTAATGAGCATGATTTCAATTAAGCTGAAAGTGTTTCTTGAAAGCGCCCACTCTACACAACAGGTAGCAAAGTGAAGCTGTCATACTGAAGTGCACGACAGCATGTTGGCAAATATCGCCTTTTAATAATCCAGATAGATACCGCACAAACGAGGACTACACATAGTACAAACAGAACCTCTTTTCTGAGTTTGCAGTTCTGTCTGTTTGTTTTCAGAAAGTTTGCTCCTAACTAGTGTGTGCCGGTAATATTTTGTTCATTGAAGTATACTTTTTTCTTTGCTGTGCTGGTATTCTATCCTTTGGATACATTCACATAAAACTAATTACAACGAACAAAAATACCCACGCATTGACCAGTTTGGTCACCAACTGTTCTACAAACGACTATAAAAAGACACGTGCTGCTATCCTAGTGCTCAAGGTAGTGACAGATACTAAGTCACTGGCCATAAGTGTATTCTAGTCCTCTGGTTTAAAGAAAATTAGACTGACTTACTGAAAGAAAAAAAATGTCTGAGGTAAATTAAGACGATACCTGTCCCTTAAATGAAAGCACTGCCAGCAAAGTACAAAGATTACGTCATCTGAATTATATGTATGTAGTTCTGGACCTGTCTAGAACCAGTGGGTGATGCTGAATGTCTCACACATTTT